>JBBPBR010000007.1:39325508-39336378 GCA_037974775.1 Cicer pinnatifidum
ATATATATATTAATTTGCAAACAATATAATAAATTATTGATCAAGACTATATCATTATACAAACCTATATAAAATTTTAAATGATGTTTTTTTAAAAATCAAGACTAATAATCAAGACTTATTTATAACAAAAAATAATAATATCATCAATTTTAATAATGTTTTTTTAAATAATAATTATATTAAAATCAATATATTTTAACCGTGGTTTGAAACTTTAATTTATCATATATTAATATGTAAACAACATCATTCCTATTTTTTAAAAATAAATTTATAAAACTAATCTAAATATATATATTACTAATCTATATTTTAAAAATAATATATATATATATATATATATATATTTACCAATCTAAATTTAAAATATATAAAATACTAACTTGATGCCGAGTAGCGTCTGACTTCAAGCTTTCACTCACGTACGATGCTTGCAAGTCTTCGAAATAATTAACAAGCACTGTAAAAATAAAAATCAATAACATTAATTAGTTATATCAAATTAAAAAATAAAATTATAAAATTACATATATAATATAATTTATGCTTACCAAATTTAAATGAAGCTTAAGAGTAATTTTGTGTAGAGAGAAGGAGGAGAGAATAGTTAGAATGAGGTTTTAGAGAGAAGTTGGATGTGAAAAAATGAAAGGAGGGTGAGAGAAATATATATAGCGTTACCTTGAGCATTTGTGGCGGCCAAAGCCCTCACAAAATCACAATGGGCGTCCTTTGTGGCGGCCTTTGCAGCCACAAATGCCACGTACGCATTCCTTTGTGGCGGCCTATGCAGCCACAAACGCACTAGTCACGTCAGTCCTTTGTGACGGATTTGGCCCTCACAAAATGCATTTTTTGTGGCTGTAAAAGCCCTCACAAACTCCTTAAATATTTAACTGGATTTTGTGGCTGCCTAAGCCCTCACAAAATCACAATGTTGTGATTTTGTGAGGGCTTAGGCAGCCACAAAATCCAGTTAAATATTTAAAAATTTGTGAGGGTTTTTTCAGCCACAAATAAAGACCAATTTCAATTTTGGCTTTTGTGAGGGCTTTTTCGGTCACTAATTTGTGAGGGTTTTATTCGGCCACAAAATGCTGTTTTTATTGTAGTGAATGTTGTTCAACATCACACTGATGCTCTTGGATGGACCTCCTTCTTACAAACATCTTAATCTTACTACCCAGATGTTGTCCGTGCATTTTATTGCAATGCCAAGACATTTGCTGACAAATCCCTAATTATTTCTACGATTAAGGGAGTGGATATCAAACTGACTACAGACATTATGGCCTCCATTCTTCATTTACCCATAGAAGGTCCATCTGTTTTTGGTGACCACTGGTACTCAGCCTTGAATCTTTGCAAGACTGAAGTCTTATCTGATCTGTTTGAAGAAGACTCAACTCGCTACTTGTCCACATATCTTAAGCCCCTTCCTAAAGTGTTTAATAACATGTGCCAACATACTCTGATTCCTCACTGTGGAAGTCATGAGTATGTCTCTGATAATGACGCCTTGCTCATCCATCACCTCCTTAACTGCAAGAGACTGAATTTACCCTATGTGATTCTCCAGCACATGATTTGTGCAGCCACCAAAGACTACAGGAAAAATATTGTGCCTTATGGCATGGTCTTGACTAAGGTCTTCAGGTACTTTGGAGTCTCCCTTACTTCTGAAACTTCTATGATCAAAATCTCAAAGTTTTCCACCAAAAATCTCTCTCACATGCACAAAACTTCCTCTGCTCAAACTCCTACTCCTCCATCCTCTTTTCCCGCCTCATTGAAATACAAACGCTCGGCAGGACGATGACCTACTACAAACCCTGTTCCATTCTCATCACATCCTACTGACCCTGAGGACAACACAACAAAAATCATCACACTAGAACATTCTTCACCAAATCCAAAACGTTCTCCACCACCTTCAGAACGTTCTCCAGAAAATATCACAACTCCTTCAAACCTCTTTCCTCAAACATCCACCCTACCATCCTCAGCTATTCCATCTTATTCTCAAACACTTCACTCCCCTACTCACGACTTTGGTAACTTCCTATCTAATCCACATTTGTCTACCATGTCTCCATTGTTTGTCTCCCCTAAAAAAACGAGCTCTTCCATTTTCGGCATCAATCATTTTTTAAACTTTCCTGCAACTGTTGGTCCCTCTAACACATCTATTGGTCCCTTACCCTCTGTCTCATCCTCCTTTGCCTCTTTTCCATCCATCTCTACAACATATATTCCATCCAACACTGTTGTTGCTGCCACTTCTCAACCCTCTACTCATCTTCACTCTTCTCCTCGCTTAACTAAACCCTCCAACTCTAACATCATGGCTACTCTTCAGATCATAATGGCACGACAGGTTCAGCACGATCAAGAAACTGCTATGTTGAGAACTTGGCTAACATACCACCTTGCTCCCAAGCTGGGTATTCCACCTCCACCTCCTCATCCGATTCCTCCTCCTTCTCAAGTTCCCCATCCAGGAAAATCCTCCTCTTTAGAAGGATCTTCTCCCTCCCCAGCTTCTTAGTTGTTTTTCTGCTACCTTTTTGCATGACAAAGGAGGAGAATTAAGTTAGCTTTTAATTTAAAATAGAAAGTCTGATTATGTAATTCTGCTCATAGTGATGTACCTTTGTTCTCAATTAAATGAAAAACTAGTTTATTGCATACATTGTTTTAAATTCTATCAATTTAAAAAATGCACAAATTGAGGGGGAGTTGTTAAAGCTCTTTTACATACTTGATATTAGAATTAGAATTAGAATTAAAATCTAAATTAACATGTTTGTCATCATCAAAAAAGGGGAGATTGTTGAGACAAACTCTATATTTAAAGTTTTGATGAAAATAAACAAAGGTGAATTAAGAAGGTTAATTATGATTCTAAAATGTTATGTTAATTTAACATGTTTTTTTGAGTGTATTTAATTAAGAACATAATCAAGCAAAGCAAAAAAGACAGCAACAAGAACATTCTGCATCAAAACAGAGAATGATCTCCAGCTTCAAAAAATGTTCATCACAGCATGTTGATCAAACTTTTTCTCCCTCTTTAACAAAGAGTCTGCCCTGGAAATTTATTCATATCTAATCAGTACATGTCAAGGAACAAGTAGGATTCATCCAAGCTCAAAAAGGTTATCTGATCTCTAAAATAAAAGGACTCAAAGTTAGACAAAAATCAAGATAGTTTGTAACTCCAAAAATCAAACTATCAAGAAAGTTCAATCAACCTTGACATATGACAAGACAATTGCAAAGGATATCCAAAATGATTAAAACGGGAACTCCATATTGATTATTGAAGCTCAAGAAAGTTCAAACTGACAGACCCAGATCGTTAATCAATCTTCGTTTTTCTGCATAATTTCAACAGTTGTGCATTCTCTTATACAATGGCTTATAATCCTTCTCCAAACTCCTCTGGCTACATTCAAGACTCAAGAACAAGATTGTACCATCCAAGATCAAGGGAGAAACGTCAAAGCCTTTTTTCTAAAAAGGACATAATTGCTTTAAATGCTAAACCAGAAAAGTCAAAAAGTAGTTTTCAAAGCTGTATTATTTTTAATTTGATATATTGGCTTCAGTCAAACTACAGAGCACTACCAACAGCTCTTTTTGATCTTCATTAAAGGCCTGTAATGCCTATAAATAGAAGACCAATATTCAGGATCAAGGCAAGAAATTCAAGTGCTGAAAAAATCATAAGTCAATCACATACATACTTGAAATTCTGCTCTTTCGCAAAACAGAGGCTATCATACATTCTAATATTTCGCAAAACATTTGCTGATTCATATTCATATAGTAGATTGCGTAATTATCATTAGATCCTTTGTAAAGAATCAATTCTCAAACAAGAGTTGAGAAATCTCATATTCTGTCAAAAACAATCCAATTGTAAAAACTCAAACTATAAGAGTTTCTTTATAGTTTGTTTAAGAGTACATCCTATCAAGGTTAGATAGGTGTTGTTATTGCTTTATGGGTGGAAAGTAATAGAGATTGAAACAGATCAAGGTTGATCTAGACTAGGTGTTGTAAGATCAAGAAGGTTCTTTGTTTTTAAACACTTAGTGAAAAATCTCATAGTGTGAGGACTGGACGTAACCCACGTTGGGTGAACCAGGATAAATCTTTGTGTGGTATTCTCTATCCTATCTCTTTATTTATCATACTGAATTGATTAACTAAGATAAAACATAAACTGATTTTCTGTTTTAAGCTAATCAAGGAACGTTCTCTATTTTATAACAAAAACCAAGAACGTTCTCCGTTTTCTGTTTTCATAACCAACATCAATCTTGAGTTATTTTCTTAAGTTTTTACAGGAATTTTTAAAAGGTGCATTTACAATTCAAACCCTCCTTTCTTGTAAATCGACATTGTTACTTCACCATTGACGTGACATATATTTTTATTTATTTTTTTATCATCAATATATAGTTAAAATTTAGTTGTTGGACTATGTTTGAGAGTTTGTTGTTGATTTAATTAATTTAAGTGTTTTGTTGTGTTTGTAGATGTATTTTAAGTATTAAATGATGTGTTGTGATATAGTTTTATTATTTTTTACATTTTCAAGTATTTAAAAAAAATATTACCCGTGAATCCAATCCAACCAGCTCGTAATCGGGTTGGTTTGGTTCAGGTTTAATGTAAAACTCATGAGTTAAGTGTTCAACTCAACCGAAATAAAATTGACCAGTTCGGTTATCAAATTTGACCAAAAGCCACTTAACTCAACCCGTGTAGACGCCTATCAAGGCAAGTAGGTTATCAAAGGATGCACACAGATAGAGGATAGAATGAACATATGATGTTTTGTAGATCACCAGATCATTAAATCTTATCAAAACATTGACTTTTTCAGAGGCATTGACTTTGTTAAAGTGTTGACTTTGGCATAGACATTGACTTTATTAGAATGTTGATTTTTCTAGAGGAATTGACTTTTGATGAGATTATCAAAGGTAGAGCCAATCGCTTGCTCGTCATGCTTGTCAGAGGCAAAGACTGAAGAAATCTTGTTACGTTTGTGATCATAGCATTTGGGCACATGTTTTTAGGTTTTTAGTTTGGTATTTTAAAAGCTCTTTATAGCTTAGATTAATATTTTTAGCTTGTTTCTAAACTTTGGGTCGAATTTGAATTATAATTTTAGTATTTGTATTTTAATTTTATTATTTATATTTTGACTCTTTCTCGCTCTGTAGGTCATAACTTGAGCTCTAGATATCAGATTGGCACATATGACCAGACGTTGAAAAGAAAAAAATCTGAGCTACAACTTTTGTGTTGGAAGGAAAGACTAATTCCAAACTTTACTGGGCCGAAATTTCAAATTTTGTAATATGAATTTTTATAATAATTTTAACTAGCGGGCCACTTGTTTTTAAACCCTAAAGTCCAATATCAAGTACTATATATTGGCAGTTTTGTTTCTTTTTCTAAGGACGGAAAAATTAGGATTCAAATTGCTACAAGAAATAAATAGTGTTATTTTAATTTCATGTAAGACTAATTTTATAAGATTAATCCACGAGTTCAGAGTTTCATCAACACCTTGAGATTCAGGTTACACTGTCAATTTCTATTCATGATTCTATTCTTGTTTATTTGATTATATTGATATTTTGATTGCTTAAATTGAATTTCAATAGGATTGATTAAATTTATTTGACAAAATTTGGTTTCGGTTTCTAATTTAATTGAATTATAATTTTGCGACGCTTGATCGTTAATTGTAATATTTTGATGATTGTGATGCTTAATCCAATCAAAGAAAACAAATTTACATATGATTGATTACGCTTGTTTGATCAATTCTATAGTCAAATAAGAATAGAATCATAAATTAGAAATTAAACTCATTGATAGAATCTGTGATAGGTCTGAAACTCGAATAAGTGGATTAATCGTTTTGCTCATCTGTTAAATAAAAAATTCTAAAAAACCCCTTTTTAATTTCAATTTTCAATTCGGTTATTATTATTATTATATCATAAGTCCTTGCGAAATGATTCGAGTTATTACCTCTATTTATATTTTATCAATTGTATTTGACCCGTGTGCGACAGCGGATCAAATTGGCACCGTTGTCGGGGACTCTCTGATAATAATATTAACCCTGTTTTTAGGCGACTGTCTCAGATTGCTCCGAAATTTCGCCAGAAAATCAGAAAAAAAAGTCAAGGAACAGGACTTTGTATAAGTTTCTTATACAAAAACGACGGTCAAAATCTCAAATTCCTTCGTTTAGACCCTTTTTTGAATTTTTTTAATTTTTCATATTCTCCAAAAATTCAAAAAAATTTGTTTTGCCTTTATTTGATTTTTAGAAATTTGTGGTGGTATTTTTATAATTTTTGGATTTTATTTGATACGGTTTTCGATTTTTCACTTCAATTTTAGCATTCGGGATATTGTTGGAATTTTCAGAATTGTTATTTTGTATTGCATTGTTATGATGATGCATGACTAGGACTAGTTCTGTGAATCTTCATTCTCTTGAACCTAAAATAGATAGGACATTTCATTTATGTCGTAGACTTAATAGAGCTGCTAGTGTTAACGAGTTAGAGTCAGATAGTGAAATTGACAACTTGTTGCAAAATATGGTTGATGCGAATAATAGAACCTTAAGACAACTTGCTGCACCTAATGTCAATTATAATGCATTATGTATCACATATCCTGAAGTTACTGTACCATTTAAACTTAAATCTAGTTTAATACACTTGCTCCCAAAGTTTAATGGTCTTGCAGGTGAGGAATTCCATATTGTGTGTTCTACCATGAAGCCTCAAGGAGTCACAAAAGACCACATTAAATTGAGAGCCTTCCCATTTTCACTATAAGATGCTGCCAAGGACTGGTTATACTACCTTCAACCAGGTTCTGTTACAAGTTGGAATGATCTCAAGATATTGTTTCTAGAAAAATTCTTCCCTGCCTCAAGAGCTGCTTCAATCAGAAAAGAAATATGTGGTATCAGGCAGATTGATAGGGAATCATTACAAGAGTATTGGGAGAGATTCAAGAAATTAGTGTCAAGTTGTCCTCATCACCAAATTTCTGAACAATTGTTCATCCAATATTTTTATGAAGGCTTGCTATCTATGGATAGAAGCATTTTGGATGCTACTAGTGGGGGAGCACTTGTCGATAAGACTCCAGAAGCGGCAAAGGCTTTGATTGAGAATATGTCCATTAATTCTCAGCAGTTTACGACTAAAAGCAATTCAACAGTGTTGACAAAGGGTGTGAATGAAATTCAAGCTTCTTCCCACAAAAATTTAGAAGGAAAACTTGATGAGCTTACATCTTTAGTAAAAACATTGGCAATAGGTAAAACCCAAGCAGTTGTATGTGGTATTTGCACTTCTCTAGAGCATTCTTCAGATTCATATCCTACATTGCAATAAGACCCAATTGTTGATGCTCCTCAAGCATATGCAGCAAATATATACAATCCTCAAGCCAACTATGATCTATCATCTAACAGGTACAATCCTGGTTGGAGAAACCATCCTAACTTGAGATGGGGGAATTCATCTGCACAACAGCAACCTAGGCAACAACAATAAAATATTCCTCAACAGCAAAACAATGCACCTTCATTAGAGGACCTCGTTAAACAGATGGCTGTCCAGAATCTCTAATTTCAACAACGAACAGATTCCACCATTCAAAAATTTGGAAACAAAGATTGGTCAGCTAGCCACTTCAATCAATCAATTACAGACTCAAGGGTCAAACCAATTGCCTGCACAGTCAGTAGTAAATCCAAATGCTCCCAATGTCAGTTCAATTACATTGAGGTATGGGAAAGGTGTTGAAATACAAAAGGTACCTGAAACTGTAGTGAAAAATAACAAGGTTGTCGAGGATACTTCGATATCTGAAACTGTTGATGTTGAGCAAAATATACCATTTCCTTTTCCTCAAAGGGCATTGATGACTAAGAAAATGGACGAGGGAGATAGAGACAACGATATACTGGATACATTTAGGAAGGTGGAAGTGAACATTCCCCTTCTTGAAGCAATTAAACAGATTCCAAGATATGAAAAATTTCTAAAAGATTTGTGCACCCACAAGAGAAGGTTAAAAGGTAATGAAAGAGTAAACATGGGGCGAAATGTTTCAGCCCTCATTCAGCCCATGCCTTAGAAATGCAAAGATCCAAGAACTTTTTCCATTCCATGTACCATAGGCAATAGTCAATTTGAAAATGCTATGTTAGATTTAGGAGCTTCCATTAATATTATGCCTACATCTATTTTTAACTCTCTTGCTCTTGAACCTTTATAAAGTACAAGTGTTACCATTCAATTGGCGAACAAGAGCAATACTCGTCCCACTGGACTTGTGGAGGATGTACTTGTTCGAGTTAATGAATTGATATTTCCTGCAGACTTTTACATTCTGGACATGGAGGGAGAGAATAAGTCCAACAGGGCGCCGATCATCTTAGGCAGACCATTCTTGTAAACTGCTAGAACAAAAATTGATGTGCATGTTGGAACTCTATCCATGGAATTTGGTGATAACATTGTAAAATTTAACATCTTTGATGCTATGAAACACCCCGTGGAAGAGCATTCTATTTTTCAAATTGAATTGCTTGCTGATTTGGTTGATGACACTTACCCCGATATGTTTGCCACTGATTTTCCTTCATTGTCTGGTTTTGATGATACTTATACTTGTGAACTTTGTACAAATACTCAATTGTGCTCTGTGTGTGCTGAGATCGAAGTTGCCTTGCAAGTTGATCATTGTACTAATATCGATATTTCTACTAACATAATTGATTTTGCAGACTTAGCTTCGGCCACTGGTGTTGTACCTTCCATTGAACAACCACTGACTATAGAGCTTAAACCACTTCATGAAAAATTGAAATATGCTTATTTAGAAGGAAGTGGCAAGTTACCTGTGATTATTTCAGCTCAATCTTCCTTGAACAATATTCCATAATATGTTTTACAATGGACTCAAATCCCAATTTGAGTTTGTAATAAAGTAACGAAGATTTGGAGGGATTTCATCTGGGGATCTACATTAAACCACAAGAGAGCCCACCTTGTGTCTTGGGAGAAGATTTGTAGGCCTAAAGATGAAGGAGACATTAGTTTCATAAATTTGAAATTACTTAACAAGGGGTATATGATGAAGTTGGCTTGGCATCTTGCGCTAGCCCAAACAAGCTTTGGGTGAAGGCAATAACGGCGAAATACTTATTTGTGTGGTAATTTTCGTATTCTTACAATAGCGAACCATAATAACTCTTTCATGACATGGAAAGAAATTGTAAATTTTTGGGATTTAGTTTAGGAAAATATCATATGGATCATTCATGATGGCCAGGGTATTAGGTTTTGGAAAGACTTTTGGATTAAGGATTCCATCAGTCTCATAAATAATTTGACTAATATCATCCTTTCTCTTCAGGAAAGATTTCTCAATCTCTAACTATGCCTCAAATGGTAGTTGAAGATGAGACATTATTTCTAGGTATGTACCTAGTTCTATATGTGATAAAATTGTGGTGATTAAACCCTATAATTTACGGAAGCCCAATTTTCGTTGTTGAAAAGCTACGCCTAATGGATACTTTTCTTTAAAGTTTGCTTATGATATGCTCCATTGTAGCTCTCAACCAGATACAAGTAATGATGAAAGTTTTGCAAAAATTTGGTTTTGGAAAAGATCGACTAAGTATAGGGCATTCCTTTGGAAATTGGCACATCGAAAGGTCCTCACAAATGTAGAGAGAATTATCTTTGGAATTGTGAAGAGGCTCATAAATTTTGGAGTGATCTCATCTCATTCATCCTGACCATTGGAGTAAATTATTCAAGATTGGTTTAGATCATTGGTTGGATTGGAACCTCTCAAAGTCAAATAGCAGTAAAATCCATGAGAGTTGGAGCATCTTCTTTGGTGTGACTGTTTATGAGCTTTGGAAAGACATAATTAATTTAGTTTTTTTCTCGACATTCCATCTTGAGTACTACATATTTTTAACCAATTAGACTTATTGAAACAATAGGTAAGAATCATTATGGGAATACGAGACCTTCTTCTAAAAGAATTATTATGATAGCTTGGCAACAACCACCTCAAAATTTGTTTTAAAATAAATATTGTTTGGTCCCATAAATTAGGATTTGGGTGTTCAACTTTGACGGATTGATTCGGGATTCAAAAGGACATTTTATTAAAGATTACTACCGCATATTTGGATCATTTAATTGTAAATATTATGTATTTGAGTTGGATTCGATTGCCATTGTTAGTATGGTGCATTTGGATTCTTCTATAAATGTTGCACTCCAACCTCTTGTCCAAAAGACTATTTTTCTCCTCCAACTTCCAAAACACAGAACATATGTGGTTCACGTCTATCGAGAAATTAATTGTTGTGTTGACTTTCTAGCTTATCTTACGTATTCTTCCTCATCTTTTGATTGAGGTATTTTAAATTCAATCTTACCTAGTTTAGGTATTTTACTAGTTGATGATATAAGGGTAAGATGCTACCTCATAATTTATTTCCTTTCCTTATAAAAAAAATGGTAGTTGAGACTTGAAATTAATACTCATATGTTTTCTTTTATACTTAGTCATCTAATATTAGTAAATTAATTTTCTACAATCGGTTTTTAAGAAAATTCTCCTAGCAATGGATTACTCGGAGACCATAACCAACTAAGAAGGAAATTAATTATGTGAACAGATAAATATAAAAAAATCAAAAGTTTAAATATATCAAAAATTTATTATTGTACTAATTTTTGTTAAATAAATCTAACATTTCACATTTAAATTAATA
>JBBPBR010000007.1:39336877-39357463 GCA_037974775.1 Cicer pinnatifidum
AAATATTTTTATTTATAAATAACATAAAGTAAATTTATTTTTAATGTTTTGATATATAAATAAAAATAAATATTAAATAATATTAAAATGTAATAAATTTAAATATGAAAATAATATTAAAATTTTAAGATAAAATAAATAAAATTTTAAATTATTAAAAAAATTAAATATTTTTATAAAATTTAATTTTAATTTTATATATTTTAATATACATATTTAAAATAAAATTATTTTTAATATTTTAGTACATAAATTTCCATTAATACAAATATCACATAATTAAAAATATTAGAGACAAAAAAAATTAATAAGGAATAAAAAAATCGATTTAAACATGAGAGAATTAAAAGTCTGTTTTAGTAAAGAACATTGTCTAAAAAAAACTAATGTATTATTTGCCCGGTTACATTAGCAAAAGCATAAATTAGCAAAATTTTGAAATATTCGTTGAGTGAAGTCGGAAGTAGGAAGCATTGCATTGTGGTTGCTGTAAGTGAGTGAACGGGTTTCATTTCAATTTCAATTACAATTACAATTACCATTACAATGGGTTCTTCAGTAGCAGGCAATGGAGGCGGTGGTGTGGAGTGGCACGTGCGTCCTCCAAACCCTAAAAACCCAATCGTCTTCTTCGATGTCACCATCGGTAACATTCCTGCTGGTAGAATCAAAATGGAACTCTTCGCTGATATTGCCCCCAAAACCGCCGAGAATTTCAGGTTTCCCTCTTTCTCTTTCTCTTTCTCTTCCACTTCATTTTTTTTTATGCTAACACAAAAAACATTGATGCAAAATTATTATTTTATTGCTTAGATTGCATGTATAAGTAACCACAGAGGAAGTGTAGGTGCTACATAGGTATTAATCTTTGTAGTGGGACAGTCTTTGTGTTTGGAGTTTAGACTTTTTACTGGCTGAGAAATTATGTATAATGAAATATGTTTTTTCAATTGAAGTTATTATTTATATGAAAATAAAAACAATATTAGCTATATGTTACTTGATGTAATGTAACTTTAGTTCAATTTTAGAATGTTTCATTTAAATTTATCAGTTGGTGCTGAAAATTTGATTGAAATTGGAAAGCCTACTACGAAGAGGTTGCGTTAGATTGCTTGTAGAATGGTATAGATATTTTGATGACTTCTAGTAGGCTTGTTCTTATGTACCTTGCTGAGTTTTCGTTATTTCACTTTGAGATTCTCTTTATTTAACTTATTGTCCTTCCTATTAATGGGATCAATCATTTTGTTATTTTGCAGGCAGTTCTGCACAGGAGAGTATAGGTAATGCAACAATCTTTTCCAGAGTAGCCAAGGATCCATTGTGGTTTTTCTTCTCTTTTTATTTTGTTTTTCATTTGGATTCATGATAGGTTTTGATCTATCACTGTGCTTTTATTTTTTATACCCAGAAATAATAAGGTAGGTGGCTTGGGGGAGGGACATAAGGGTTGTAATAAGCTTGATACCTGCCACACCATTATGATATCTTTACTGTAATAATTTCAATGTTTATTTTCCATTAAATCTTAATATTTGCTTGGCAACGTATTCTTAGAAAACACAATAGCGTGAGCAACCTAAATTTAGAGAGCACCCAGTTCAAACCCAAAAATACCAATCTGAAACTAACTCAGCCAAAGCCTCTTGCTGCAGTGATCTTGGTGCAACTGAAATCTGTAGTTAAAATCTTAACATATTCCATATCCATGCTACCCTAAAATCTTCTTCCTCCTTGCAACTGTAATTTTTTCATTTTTACATTTCTTCCCTGTTTAATTTGATCCTAGTTAGTAGTTAGGGTCTTCAACTTTTACAACAACTTTTGGCAGAAGGGGGGATTGTTTTTTAAAGTTCTTTTTGGTCCCTAAAAATAGTATGTTTATTGGAGAGGTCTCTTAATTTTTTGTCGTTTTTAGTCCTTCAAATATGACAAATCATGTGCTTTTAGTCCCTAAAAGTACTTTAGTGAGGGCCATAAAATACATTGTTTTGTTCAATATAAGGACTATAAAAATGAAAAAGTAATGAAAATAAAGAGGGGCTACATAAAAAATTCATATTTTTATGGACTAAAAATTTATTTAACCTTTCTCTTCCTCATAAATGAATTAATTTCTGATTTGTTCTCATACTTAACACTAATTTGCAAAATATCAGTATGTTTGACTCTTTGGAATGTCGGGTTTAATGATATGATTTTATTGGCAGGAAAGCAGGACTGCCTATTGGTTACAAGGGTTGCCAATTTCATAGAGTGATTAAGGATTTTATGATTCAGGCTGGTGATTATGTAAAGGTACTATTCTGATCAATTTAATGTCTGACTTAATCTGTTCTTACATATTAGTGCAGGGGTGTTCTCATAATTAATAAAATCCTTGCAGATTAAAAGGAATATACTCAGAATAATTAATTAAATAGATTAAATGATCAATAAAATATTTTCAGAATAATATGTTAAATCGTAGCATTTCACTATTGTTTTTATCATTTTTTTTAGCATTGTATATATCTTGGTGCTTGAATTAATATCTGATCCAACCCACATAGTAGTGACATGAATATTCTATCATGTCATTGTTATTTACAACTAGCATAAAAATCCAACAAGAAATGAGCTATCAAATTAATTGCAGGTATAATTTTGATATATAGTCTAAAATGTCTAAGTTACTTTTTATACTTGTTTATACTTTAACCTTTTCTTTATTAACTCTAGCCTTTAATTGTCAACTCAGTTTGAATTATTCACTATTGGCCAGCCCCAAATTTCATCATTTGATACCTTCTCAGAGTGTTGCTTATGGATTTTCTATTGCCATAATTTTTTTTAAATGTTGGGTTGTATCTTCGATCCTTCACTTTATCTCCCAAAGACGAGGTAATAGTATGAATGCTGTAATTTGGGTATAATATTTCGATTTAAACTTGTGAAGATGGTAACATCTTGGCTTTTATAAGCAAGCTCTTGCCTCTCCTCTACATCACGTGTTAACATGGTTCAGCTTGTCTAACTCTCATGTGGATCGACCTCAACCTGTTTGGATAGACACAGGTGTGAGTTTTATTTGGCTGGTTTGAGACACATAACTTCCATTGAACCCATATCCTCTTCTCTCTCAACAATCTGTCTATTAGAAGTAGTTTCTCTTACATCACATATGATTCCTATCATTGTTTGTTTCTTAACATATTTGATATTCATCTTTCTTCATCCCACAGAGTTTACCTTCTCTGTTGTGACTGTGGTCGTGTATCTCGAAGTTATCTCTCGTCAGATCGTCGTAATCGATTCTCTAGATGAAGCACCTTCTATTTGATTTTTTTATATTGACAGTGGGCCATTGATGCTCCCTTTTGTCGTAGTTTGTTTTATGAGCCTGTCAATTTTCTCTCTAAATTATCATATTTGCAGAAATTTTGTTGCTATCTTAGTGGAAATAATATCACAAGAAGTTAGGATTTAGTTTGGAGCAGGACCTTGATGCTCAAGTTTTCAATTCAATTGTTTATGTACTGTAAACTGCAATGTTTGAATCTACTCTGAGTCCTGCTCTGCCTGCTATTTATAATTAATTCATACACTGCTTATATAAAAGTTGTCATTGATAAAAATATAATTAAATCCTGGTTTTATATGAATCTCTTATAAATACATTCTTCCTTGGCAGGGTGATGGTAGTGGATGTGCTTCGATATATGGACTCAAGTTTGATGATGAAAATTTCACTGCCAAACACACTGGACCTGGTCTTCTATCAATGGTATGTATTTCGTGTTTTAATGTGGTGCCATTTTGTGTTATATGATAGTAATAGGAAGACTGTTGATGTCATAGTATTTAGATTCCAGGTCACATAAGGTTACAATTATTAGTTACGGTTATAATTGTGCAATGGTTATAAGTTTCTGAATTAGCTACTTGATTTGAGGACTAAATGACCATTAACTTATGAAAGTCTTACTTCCTTACATATTTTTTTGAGTGAAATCATATTATTTTTATAACGTGCTAAAAACCAATTCTACCATCAATTAATTCAATTTGTATGGCTAAATTATGCTGCAGGCAAATAGTGGACCAAATACCAATGGTTGTCAGGTAACTTTTCAATGGTCATTCCCTTCCGGTTCTGTTTTCTTGGTGGTAACTTCAAACTGATTAAGCTCTATTTCTACTGATGAATCTTCTCTCCTTGCTTGCAGTTCTTTATAACTTGTGCAAAATGTGATTGGCTGGACAACAAGCATGTTGTTTTTGGGGTATGCTTCAATATCTACAATTGCATGTATTTTTAATGATATGATATTCGGGTAGTTGGTGTCCAAGACACACCAGACATGTTATGTTAACTTAGAATGATACCTTAAACGTGAGAGCTGAACAAACCAAAGCCACTGTCAATTATCAAATTTAAGCTATGCATGTCAAAAATGTTAGGGGCTGCTTACTTTGTAAAAATATTTTTTGTTTTCATTTTCTAAACTTTTTTAAAATATATGCTCATTTTAACTTGCTAATAAAAGACAAGAGACTTTTGAAGTGAAATATTGTGGTGGAAAGAAGATGAATGAAATGCTAGCTAGGGAAATGCAAACAATTATTCACTTTAAGAGTCTCATATTTGCAATGAAAAGTAATGCAAACAAGAGGCTCATCGCTTGCTCATAGCTTTTTCGCAAAGTAAACCAACTCTTCACTTTTTTCTCGTAATATGCTTTCGTGTTATTCCATAAATGATCACATGGGAAATTGGGAATACTGTTATGTTCCTATAGAGTGGAGAACTAGCTTGAGTGGTGGTCATTTCTTTGACATGCCCTGCTCATTGCTGATTAAATGTTTAAAAAGGAATTTCACTTGCCTCTTAATAAATTTCATATGCATCATGTAATACGCGATCTTGCTTGGAATATTGCTAGTATCTTTCTTCTCCTAAATTATTGATGTGTTGTGTATTTACCTGACTTTTCTTTATGCAGAGAGTGCTTGGAGATGGTCTTTTGGTTGTGAGGAAGATTGAGAATGTTGCAACTGGACCCAATAACCGGCCAAAACTAGCTTGTGTCATTGCTGAATGTGGTGAAATGTAAATTTTAAAGTAACTTATATGACAAACTATAGTTCTCTACATTGATTAAATTGAATCCCATGTAGCAAATGTCAAATTTTACACAGATGTGGGCTTTCTATACAAGGATATTTCTTTGTGATCAATGAAACTATATATTTGGTCTGTAAGACTTCTTAATTAATTACTATGTCACGAATTAGTTGAGTAGCACAGCTAATTGAATAATCATGTTTGGGAATTGTAGAATGAGCTTTACTATTATGCATCTTCTTTGTCCAAAATCATCTAATGATGATGATAAAATTTGCATCTTTTTAAATATGAAATATTAGATTGTGCTACTGCTACCTAATGTTCAATTAAAATGCTTACTACTCTCTCTGTTTGGGATATAATTATATTATACTGGCTATCACAAGTTTGTCCTTATACCATTCAATGACTTTTTGTATAAACATGAAATTAATCAATCTAATCGTTAGATTGAAAAGTAAGTTAATAAAGTATATTAAATTTTATACTTTTTTTTAAAAAAAAATGTATGAGGTTTTATACTAGTCTGAAATTGATTGATATCTTTTTGAACAATTTTTTATTTATTATAATGTGATTGAAACAAAGGTAAATGTATTAGATCAATAACCGACTAATGTCAATTGTTCATTTAAATGTATGTTAGTCTAAAATTCAAGCACCCAATCTGTTTTTGTTCCAAATTTCACAACTCATTTTACATTACATTATTATCATTATAATATTTTATTTATATTATTCATTTTGAATTACTTCTTTGTCTGCTTAATGATTAAATTCTGATTGTATTTTTTTTTCTTCATATGTTCGGTAAAAAACTAATATAAAATTAAAGTTGTAATTAAACTAGTACATCAATTAAAAGAATGGGTCATACACATTTATTTTTATATTTGTCAATCTTCACATAAATAAAGAGAAAATATTTAAGTTGATCACTGAATTTGTAATTCAATATAGAGATATTCTTAGACGCCTTAGTAAAAAAAAAGTTGTAATCCAATATAAACCTACATTTCCAATGTCTCAAAATAGTCAAATTGTAAAATACTAATGAAGATTGTTCTTATATATTGATATATTGTCAAATGCATTTTTGATATTATTCATTTGGATTGAAATAAATATTTGAAGGAGGATTGAATTTAGTGAAAACAACTAAATTCTTATAACATGATGAACTAATGTTCAAACTATGTTTTAACTAAAAGATGTTTTATATTTAATGTTTAACGCGCTTTAAATATATTTTTTCTTCTTTATAAAAATTAATGAAAAACAAGAAAAATTATATCTCCAATGTTATCAACTTAATATTAATATAATCTTTATAAAAATACATAACATAATAACATTTATAAATTTAAAGTTATTTCAATATATTAGTAATGTGATGGTTTAAATTGATAGAATATTACATAATGTATCAATAAAATGAATATTTACTATGCAAATAAAATTTTAAAATATCACTTACCTAAATTGTTTTTAAAATATTACACTTTAGGTGTCCACGTAACGACAAGGTGAAGCGCACATTCAAAACGACGCCGTTTGGCTCGTGTCTTCCACAGTCACACGCTCCTCTAGTTCTCTCTCTTTCTCACCGTGAACAACACACTACAAAAACAATCCAATTATACTCGCAAACGAGAACAAAGGATAATAAAACAATAAAAAAAAACGAGTTGAATTGAGTCGAGTGAGGGAGTGAGTTGAATCGGAAATGGCGCACGTGATTAAGAACGTGAAAGTGCCTCCGAACTCAGTGAGTCTGGAGGAAGCGCGTCAACATCTCTTCGAATTCTTCAAAGCCGCTTGTAGATCGCTACCTACCGTCATGGAAATTTACAATCTGTACGACGTTACTACCATTTCCCAGCTTCGTTCTGCCATCTCTTCTGAGATCCGCAAAAATCAACACATCACCAATCCTAAGGTTCCTTCTCTTTTTTTTTTTTTTATTCTTTTTCATTCACAATATATATATCCGAAATTCGATTTCAATTTTCGATTTTTTCTATGGCAGTGTTTGGGGAATTTATATCTTATTCAATTAAAAACAAATTATTTGAAAATAAAGGAATGCACATGTTTTGATTTGATTTTTAATTAATTGAATTAACAGAAACCCTAGGTAATATGACTTGTTGGCTCTATGGAAATTTCTTTTTAGATGTCATGAAGATTAGCATTCTCTTAAGCAAGAGAAAACATGTTCTTTTCACCAACATTATGTTTCTTCAGATTCAGATTTTATGTTGAATGTGTGCTATGAAAAACTGATTTAGACACTGACACACAGACATCTGTAACAGTTTGAGAAAATGAAAGTGATTAAATGTGACCATGTGTGTTGTTGGAAGAGTGCAGGGCACACGGATAAGCCTTCAACTTGAAGTGTCATAACCACACGTGTTGGTGTCATACGAGTGTCGAACATTTACATGTGTCATACACACGAGCACAACTTCAATTTGAAGTTTCGGTGCTATATAGAATGTGTGTTTCCATAGATTTTTGGGGAATGGGGTTGAGATTCAACTTGTAGTTTGTGGTGCTAATGAAATTGGATATCTCTTTGATACTTTTTAATTGGATATGGAAGTTGGAACCCAACTTGCTTGATTAAAATCAAGATTCTAAAGAAGTTGGTTTGTTGAGTTAATAGAATGGATATTTTGGTTATATTTTAGTTTCTTATGGTTAAATGGAGTACCTTGAACCTATGTCTTTGCTTCTGGTGTTTATAACGTGCTGTGCCAATTGAGAATTCTTGTGTAGGTTATTAAGTTTATGTTGGATGAGTGTTTGCCAAACTTGATTTCAAATAAATTTGATTTTATAAAATTGTTTTGGTTGAAATTGAATTTGAGTTAAGTGGTTTATATGTGGATGTTTTTACTCTAAAATATCAAATTTCATGTAAATCTTAGTGTAAATTTTTCAACGTAATGCAAAATCTGTTTTTTTTTTCTTTTTATCACTTCTACTCAAACAGAGATTTGGAGGGAAGATTAACTATGATGCACTATAACTGAACATACCAAAATCACATATCAATGGAGTAAAATCATTTCTCACATCTTGTACTGTGCATCCAAAGTCCAACTTGCACTTTGTGTTCTTTACTCATTGAATTTGTTTCGTGATCATGAGTTATTGTTCTATATTTTTCTGACACAATGTCAGCTAGTATTATAAACATCTAGTTTTATATTTACTGGCAATGATTATTATTGAATACTGACATAGTGATTTATTAAACACTTGGAAAATGCGGACAGTTTTCTTATGGATAGTTAAGGTTATATCTGATTTTTGGAATATTTTTTTTCCGCTAGTAGTTGCAAAAATGTCCCATTATTTTCATTTCATTTTCTATTTTCAATTATTTATACCGAAAACAATGGAATTGTAAAGTTGTCTTCACTAATTAACTCCTATGAAAGTCATTACAAACAGGAAATACAATGAAACCGATATGACACATTTATATTATTGTTGTATACAAATGGTTTTTTCAAAATAAATAGGCTCTAAGCTTATTGAAATTTTCTTAGTAATTTGACTATTTTCTGTATTCCAATTCTCAGACTTTGGAGAATTTACTGGTTAAACTTTTGTGGGGATAAAATTTACATATCATATTGTGTGATAGGGCCTGCAACATTTCAATCTGATGTCTTATTGTCAAACTGTGGAGATTATGGTTTTAATTTTAGTCATGTTATGATGAGAAGATATGGAAAAGATAATTTGTTAGGAACCAGAAACAAATAATGACAAATAATAGAATTTAGAGGATAATAAAGAAGATGAAGAATTGTTTATTGGTGTGAATGATAGTAATTGCAGAAGAGAAGAAGTTTTCAATGCTCACAGAGCATAAGCTCCTACAGAGAAAGTAAAATCCTCTGCTCAACAGAAAATACAATTCTGGTGTCATAACCACCCACTCTCTCCACTACCCCCCTTCTAACCGAATTGGTTTATGCATTCTGAGTTTCTGACCCAATCCCTCTATCATGTCACCTCGTCCATTTTTGTCCCCTATTCCTCCTCATATACAACCTCTATACTTTGGATCTGGCTTGGTGATGAGCAAGTAAATCTTCAGGGCCCATGTCACCATCCTACAGTTCCATTATAAACTGTGTTTGCTAATCTGTAATTTCAGTAAGGGTCCAAGTTTTGTGCATTGTTGGGCTAAATTTTGGGAGTTCCTCATTGGCATTTGGCAACCTGTGAATAAGTTGTTTTGACAGTCTTAGGTGTTTGCAAAACCCTTGTCATTGTGCATTGATCGATGCTCTCAAGTGTTGGAAATCATCATTAACTTTGTTTTTTCTTCTTTCGTGCTATGTTTGCTTTACTTGTACCATTTGAAGTTGTTGTATTTTGGTAAGTCACCCTATTTCTTTTCACATTTTTTGTAAGTTACTGTCTGGTGTTGTCCAAGGGCTTGTTAGAAGAATTGTCTAATTCCTCCTTTACCTGATGGTATTTCCATGCATGGATTCATAATTATGTGTGTTTGCCTAATTATTCCATCCTGTTTGTGCGAAATAATCCATACATTCTACTTGCACGTATAGTTTTATTCAAATATAGACCACTGTGTCATGGATTTGATGCATCAAGGCTAGTAATTAATTCAAAAACTTTGAACTGATGTATTAATATGATTTTCTTCAGTAAAGGCAGAAAGGTTTTATCCGGTCACTAATTCAAAACTTTGTGGACGTTTAGATTGTTGATATACTGCTATTCAAGGGGCTGGAAGAGCTGAAGAATGTTGTGAACCATTCAAAGCAGAGGCACCATATCATTGGTCAGTACGTAAGCGGCCAGTACGGACCGGTGCAGCAGGAGTCCTCAAAAGACCAGGGCATCTCTACTTTTCTGAAGAATTTTTACAACAGCAATTACTCTTGAAGTCTGGTCTTGAGCTGTTCTCTGTTTTCTCAAATAAAGATAAATACTGTTGGTGTCAAATCAAACTGTTACTTTCATTATTCCTGACTTAATTTGAGAAAGTGATATTTTGCTTATTGTTGTGCATATTGCCGAAAAAGAATAATTTATTTTGAGTAATGGCATAATATTAAGTCTTTCCAATATGCAGGTATAAGCTTTTTTTTTACACAAGAATATGCAGGTACTAGTTGTTTATTGTACATCTGTCATTTGCTTTACCATGTAGTTTTGCAGTTAATGACCAACGTGACCTTGATTTTAGCAAGCAAGGTAGTATTTCTTTTTATATCTGAAGGGTGGAAATAGCCTAGGTTGAGCTAGGTTTTGCAAGGTTTGACCTGATCTTTCAAAAAAAATTAAGACCCAAGTCTTGTTTATTATGCCCTTTCATAGGATTTTTTTATGTCCGAGTCGAACCTTTATGAAAGTCTGGAACGACATATAAATTTATTTAAAAGTCTATTTTATATTAACATCTTTAATTAAGCAATGATACATATATTGAATAACGAGGTAATAGGTCAATAAAAGTAATTATAAAGTTCAAAATTTAATATATAATACTACTCCCTCCAGTCCTTATTATCAGAAGAAAAAAAAATTGGAAGATATTTTGGTCTTATTTATAAGAATAAGTCACAACTTTTGAAAAGTATTTATTGTTTAAAAGATATTTATCTTTATTTTATGTATGTTTTTTTAATATTAGTGAATGCATTTAATGTATCACAATTTTCTATGAGAGTATATTTGGAAAAATGTCCAAAATTTTACCACAATAAATAACTTCATTAGTTCTGATGTTTTTTGGTTTTTCTTTTTATATTAAGGATTAGAGGGACTAATGGTAATAAAAAACAGTCATTCATATTTTTTTTAATTATGTTAGTGTAGTACGTTTAAAAGATTTTTTTAGTAGCTTATGACTTGTTTTTTTTAGTTAAATATATTAGAGGTAGTTAAAATTACTTATGGTTATGTGTAAGTTGTTAGGTTACTTACATTAATTGCATTATATAAAAGTACATCATACTCTAATTGTAACAACAATTCATCAAATAATCGTTTCAAGTTTATTTTTCTCTTTAATTATTTTTCTCTTTCTTGGGTTCAACCATAATTCTTAATAAAATAGACTTTTAAACAAGCTCTAGTTTTGTCTATTTCAAACAAAAAGTTTGAAATAGTCTTAGTCTAACATAAACTAAGTCATAGACTCCTATTGGTAGACCTAATTTATTCCAAACCCTATATCTAATCATATTCACTTTCTTAAACCTCATTCACAATTCCAAAGCCACTTAGATCCATTTATCATTATCTTAGAGCCATTCATAATTATCGACCAACTTGTCTAGAAACATGGATAAATCACCCCACCTCAATTGCAACCCAAGGGCCAAACAAATCAAACTAGAGCTTTAAGCCTAAAAAATTCAATTTAGTTATGAGTATATAATATAACATATTAGTCATAGATTTTCACCAAGCTTATTTCAAAATAAGGGTCCCGTATTCGTTTTAATTTGGATTTGAATTTTGATGCAACAAAATTTGGTATTCCTTTTTTATTTAAAAAGGTCTCATCATAATACTTATTTTAGATCTCTAAACATGTTAGATTGGCCTTGGCAACATTTATCCTCCTTCCACAGGAAAGGGTATCTTTCCCTCTTAGGGCTACTTATTTGTGGTTAGGGGCGGGAATATTATACGCCGTCTGTTAGATTTAGTTGTATATAAAGGTCTAATTTAACCTATTTAAAAAATATATTATTTAAATGATTTAATGTGAAATAGACTTTCAGATTAGGCCAATTTTTTTAAAAAAGTCAGGTTAGGTCAAAAAAAAAAAGTCTATAATAGATCGTGGACTAGACTTAGGTCGAAAAAATTAATTATAAGTTAGACTCAGACCTTTTAAAGTTCGACTACTTATTCTCACTCCTATTCATGGTGCTTTTTTTACCTTTGATGAAAAATGAAAAATGAATGACTCAAACTCTCCCACTCTGGTCTTGCTATTGCGAGTCTTTAATAAATAAATAAAAAAGCATTTATTTTGTAACTTTGTAGAAAAAAGCTCTTATACTTTGTGATTATTGTTTCTACTAAAAAAACTACAAGAATTTATAAAGAAATTAGGTGTGGAAACTAAAAGTTGTTGTATAGAAACTAATTTCAATTTATATGAAAAACTATTATTTCGAAGATTCGTTGTAACCCTAAAATTATTTTGTTTTTCTGTTGTTGACAAATTTATTCAAACCGGCTCCCACATGTGACAAATAGTAATGGCAGTTTCACATATTTTATCACTACATATGCTTGGAATATTTTCATACAGATACAAGAGAGTACTTTTATACATCATAAATCCAAGAAACTTTGTTTTATCTTAATGATAAAGTAGGAATGAAAGTCCGAGGAAAAAGCTAAAAATGTAATGAGTATTTGTGAGATATGAAATGTGTATACACGTAAACATATCATTGGACATTATTAACATTATTGAATTTGCATTTATTCTAGTCAAAATCTGTGTCATCTATTTGCATTTATTGAATTTGCATTATTGTTTGATAATAAAACAAATTGAGACATCTGATTCTAATAAATTATTCTTATTTAGTATTGGTGTATTATTAAAGTCACAAATACATAATAAAAAATATTACATTGAAAATAATATAAGTGATATTATTTAAATAGTACAATTGGACAGAAAAGTACAGTTGAAATGATTAATTATGTTAAGACTTTTTTTTATGTACAAATGAATCAATTATTTTGAGAGAGTTAATAATTTTATAAGTTCTTTTAATTTATATATACATAATTCTTTTAATCATGCAAATTTTAATTTATATATACATGAATTCCTTTAATCACGCAATTTTTCAATTCATGTAAATGGAGCTACGTCAGCTCCTTTAATCATCAAGTAAATGAGGATACATATTTTAAAAATGGTGCTAAGTGAATTTGAAATTTTGAAAATTCTCAGACACTGCAAAAATAACAAAACAAGAAAACACATAGCAACCAAAATATCACTTACTTGATCAATGAAATGGTAACAGAAGACCTTGTACTTTAATTTTTTATCAAATTTCTCCACCTTCAATAGTTTTGAAATGAATAGGTCAACAAGAGATTAACAGTGAGGTTTTTGAAGGATAAAAATAGTTTTCTTTTTTAATGACACAAAGGGTCATCATTTAGGTATTATGATGATTTGAGTTTTGTTCAAGGGTGTAACTGAAAAAATTGAGTGTAACTAGAAAAAATCCTTAATTTATTTCAACTGAATCGATCGTTATTATAATTAAACAACATCAATCACTTTAGTACTTTCTATGAATCACAATCCTCAGAAAAACTTTGTCAACTAAATCAGTTAAATAACATATAATACAACCAACATAATGTGAATTTGACAGGAGATTCGGTGACAGAAGTGGTAAATATTTGTGTCCGTTAACTATTTGACAGGAGATTCGATCGTTAGCTGGTGCATATAGAAAAAACAAATTTATGAGATGTCAACCTCTTAACTGGTTTTAAATTGAGATTGGTCTCAACAATTGTGTGTGGGGATACCTTGATTTACCAAAAAATATAGCATATACCCCAAACTACCTTTATGTGAAAAAACATATCCATTACACCAGTTACAATGGACAACATTATTAGTAACAGATATAACATAAATGCCTGTTGTCTCCATTTCCATTCCTAGACTATGTGAACACTAGGAAACACCAATATGAGTATTAAAAATACTACAACCACAACACCAAGAACACTTGTTAAGAACAAAACTTATGAAGACCAAAGTATTGATGGTGATTTAAATGTGACAGACTAATTCACTACACTCATTAATCTCTCGGACGGGCCAGCCAGAGGGAGCTGAGAGCACGCAGCCGCGAAAAGTAATCATGTATGGCAAGGAGTGCACGAGCCGATTGACGTGTTGTCAATATTCGGTGCATTTGTTGTAGAGTCTGCTGGCGCAGATTGTCAGCCTAGTAAACACAGAAATGGAGTCCTCAGTCAGATATTTTATAATAGGACTGTTTATTGTAACTAAATAATATGACATGAAATGCTGTTTATAATAAAATTTTCTAGGTTGGTTTTTTGTTTAGGGGATATGGAAGAGACATGAGTAACTTAGGGTCAATTCGATTTCATGAAATTTTATCTTTTCACTTCTAATTACAAAAATTGTCACCTTGTATTTCATTTTTTTGTACATGAATCAATGAAAACACGAAAAAAATTATTTTGATTGTTTCTTAACAAATCTTTTGAAAGTAAAATCAAACTGAAAAATAAGATGACAGTTTTGTAATTAAAAGTGAAATTATGAAACGAAAATAGAAAATATTTTCTCAAACCAAATGGGTCCTAAACAGAACCAAAAAGAGTTAGATCAGTTCCAAGTTCCAACAGGTTTAACAACAAAATATTTCAACCCCTTTTACCCCAATAAATCATAGGTAATGGGGTAGTTTTAATTTGGTTGGCGCGAGAAGCATATTATCAAGAGCAATAAAACACTAACACATACACGGATATCAGACATAACATCGACGCGGAAATACAGACACTGCCACACTGGTAATAATTTGGAAAAAGAAATAGAAGTGATTAAATGTAACCACATGTCAGTGTCCGACACTGACATACTTTAAACACTCAGAGACACGTGTTCAACCTAAAGTGTTACTACTTAGGTCAAGGCTAAATAAATATGAGAAAGAAAACCAAGGCTGAATTAAAAGATTCTTCAGTTATTCACCAAAAAATAAAATACCATGCCAATGTACCAAAATATTTGGACATGAGTTTGAGAAAGAAAAACCTACCTGTCGAATGAAGCCCTCAAGTGTCCCAAGCTTACCCATGGCCATAGCCATTTGACCCATGTAATTTGCCACATTCCCTGAAGAGCCAGATGAGGAAGGTGCACCAGTCGACAACGTCTCTGCGAGGGACTGTTGTAATGCTTCCATGCCTTGAGACAATGCATCTTCTGCTTGTTGGGAGGATTGTTGCAAGTTGGTAATACCCATCAATTGCTGCTCTGTGAGAGGTTCCAATTGACTTACCAGAAGCTGTAATAATGTAACAGAATTTGTGGCACTAAGTCAAGTTAAAGAAACTCTAAAATGACTCTAAACGTCGAAAATAAAAACCCGATTTGGTTATCACAATTATGAGAGACGTGTATTTTAGAAATTAAAGAAAAAACAAACATATGAATCAAGTGGAAGAAATTACTCCGACCTCAGTCTCAAATGTCAGATTTGAAATATTTGTCTCATTATTGGTCATTTTATAATATCAATGAAGCATTAATTACCCTTTGTCATTATCATACCCGTATCATTTATTGCATTTCAATCCATCTGATTACTTCGCTATCTAATACTCCCTTCATCCTTAAAATATAAGACCCTCTTGAGATTTTTCTGTCCTTTTTTTATAAGACTCTTTCCAAATTTCCAACTATATTAATTATTTCTTTACCAACATACTCCTAATTATGTTACATCTTTTTCTCCAACCTGTAATAAATACTATATGAAAACATAAATGAATTATCTCCTAGAGGATAAACATGTAAAATGATATCAATTGTCAACAAATTTAATATTACTTCATACTTATCTTAATTCTCGTGATATAGGCAATGACTCCTATATTTTTGGGACAATGGAGTATATTAATAAGTGTACTTTAGCAAATGAATCTCATTTTATCATAGAAATTAATACACTTCAAGAAAATGTGTACAACGTTAAAGATACATAATATGAGACAATGGGTAAGAACTATCAGGTAAAAAGGTTACACCACTGGCTTAGTGCGTTTAAAATATTAACCTTTATTATTCTAGTTTAATCACTTAGCTCCCACAAACAAGACCACACCAAAGAAAATTCTTGTGTTCAATTGATTTCGAGGAACAAGACAATTAGCCGAGTATTAGCCTAAAGAGGAACGAGATCCATTAAGAAAAGGGTCGGCATAAGCTCTCACCTTGAGGAGTTCAGACGACCGAAAACCACCAAGCCACAAAAAACACCTCTCAGCAGGTGTTTTCCACATGCCAGATAACAAATGAAAAACATCAGCCTTAGCCGCAACACCTTTCAGCCTAAAAATCTCATCATAATGCGCCAATATACCATCAACAATCATGCGAAGTTCAGTATCACTTGCATGAGAATTTACAGCTGCTCTCAGCTCGTTAATTTGTCGATTCTGCTCTTCCAGCCACCTTGCGTATTCAGCATCAAATTGCATGGCCCCTGCAAATCAATTAAATGATTATTTTATCGATAATAAAACATACCTGAAATAAAAGTTTAATGTTGTAATGTGTTACAACATAGCATAAACAAATTATACTATAATGTTTTACACATTTTTCTAGGTTCAAACTATAGAACAAGTAACAATGTAACATAGTTTCTAAACGATACCATTTCCACTCAATGAATGTGTTTGTTCACCGGAGCTTGATATGAAGACTCCCTGCAGGAAGAAATAAGAGATAGTGGTTTAAAATAGAACACGGCTCCAAAGAAACGTGTCATACAAAAATCAGAGAGAGAGACCAGACAATCAGCGCAATCTAATTGAAAGGATTAACCGAATCTAACCTGTTGCCTGGCGCGCTGAAGCTCTTGCTCTAGTTGAGTCAGCTTCAAACGACTACTTTCCAACTGTTGGACATAGGCCTGTGCAAATGAGCTTACTGGGTCAGGTCTTCCATTTCAATGGCTAAAACGCTAAAAGCCTAAAACACATGTTTGGAAGCAAAAGCTACAAATCTCTGCCTCAAATCAGAATTCATTCCATACACAAGCAATTATACTTGAGACATAGGATCAAGCATCTAGTACATGAAGAACTTATTAATTAATTGATGAATTCATAATTTGGTAAGAATTATGTGTTTGCTTACTACTATTTTTTTTTTTTGGATTCTGGAATTAATTAATAATACACAAGTCATAAAAGAATTGCAGCTTATGGAGATAGATTCGTCACTTAAAATCTACTTCTAGATTCTTGGTCAGGTTTGTGTAACAGTGTAAGATAAAAATAATAATTTCAAAACTACATCATTAATAAATATGACTTTGGTAACCTATCATTGATTCTTACGAGGGTTCAAGAATATCATCATCAAACTGGTATTAAACAGTAAAATTTAAAAGGAACTTTAATGGAAGGATTCACATAACAAAATGTAATAATAGTATATATATTAGTAAATCAACCAAAATATCTTCTAAAAAGTTTTGTTAAACATTTTAAAAAGTATTCGAATTATGATGACATGATAATATTTATATGGGGAAACAAGAAAGAAAAGGGCTAGCAACACTCTCTTTCCAACACTGACTCTCTTATTTGGTGAAATTCATGTAGAGACCCATTTCATGTGAGACCCATTTCCAAAATGGTGGAACCTACATGAATTTCACCCAATAAGAGAGAGTGTGATGGAAAGAGAGTGTTAGATAAAGTGTTGCTAGGACTCCTCAACAAGAAAATATACAAACTTTCAAGAATAAATAATAATTGAAAAAATTAAGTAAAGATAATCCTTACTTTTTTTCTCAACCGGCTTTTTCTTGCCGCCTCACGATTCTGAGCGAGCCTGCGGAGAGTCTACAATAATATTAACAACAAAATGTCATTATATAACAGATATTAATTGCAATTCAAGATATTATCCATGCAATAAATTTTTTTTATATTTATTAACCTTCTGATCTGATTTATCCTTTGATCGGTCACTGGAGTCGGAACCCACTGCAACAAGGGATTGATTTTGATCGAACTGCAAATATATAGCATGAATGTTAGATTTTGAACTATATCTGCCAACAACGCTTTTCTGATTTAAGCAAACCTCGGAAAACTTCTGTTCATACATAGTATTTGAAAAACCATTCAAATTATACAAATCGTGTAATTGGGTCCTTATTGACAAGTTGAACTTGAATTTGTTTTTCAAATGTTTAAATGCAGAAAAGAAAAGGAAGAAAAAAGCATATAGCTTGAAAAAACCCACCCGTTGATTCTTGTCATCGGTGTCAACATCTGTTGAAATATCGGTCCTTGGACTGGCATCGGCCATGGCAGACTCTTCCTGGTTTTCTGTATGACCACTTAATATGGTACCACTGCCGGGATTTGATGATTGAAGCTTTGTTAATCGCAACCTATATAGCTGTGTTTGGTTCGTCAATGGGCTATTATCAAGAGACGTTGGCAACTAAAGAGAAAAGAAAGAAATTTTTGCAATTAGACGTTCTGTTGCCAACCAAAACACCAACTTTTATACCGATGCAAGAAGTTCATTAGAAGAAAAGAACAAGAAAAATTCACCTTATCAAGAGTACTAATACGAACAGGGCCAGGAGAAGGAGAAATTGTTTGGCCACTTACTTTTAGCGAGTTAAAAACCGTGTCTGGATCTGTAATCAGAAAAATTCGTTTGAGCAAAGGAAACAATAGAAAACAGGACATGTAAACTTTGCCATATTGGAGTACAAGAAGACTTACTTCCACTCAGATCAACAGCATCCTCTAAGCGATATGATTGACCAAACGCTCCAAAGTCAGAAACATGAAAAGTATCAATTGCGTTCCCTTCTGTATAGCTGAAATCCATATTTTGTAAGAATTAGGCGAACACAAGTCAGTCCATATATTTAAGAGGAAAAAATTGCATAAAAACAAAAGTCGTCTATAAGTGGATCACTTTACTTTGTAAAAACATCATTAAAGCTAGTGAAAATATTTTCTAAAATCTTAAGCCATACCAAATTTTGATCAACAAATTTAATTCAAAGTAGTAACAAATTTTTTGCTAGTTATACAACTAGCTGCATAATCATTACTCATAATTTGATGCAAATACTCCTCAAAATAAAATACTTCCCTTTTACGTGAAAATAGATTATCTAAAGATACTCGTATCAAATATATTAACTGCACATTACATACTATACTGCAACGAACTTTCTCAAGATTCTAGGTTAAGGTTTAACCTAGAAAGCAAAATTGAAGTGTAAGATGAGTGTTAAACTACAACAGAAACCCAGACAACAATGAAAATCAAAATATCACAGATATTCATTTCACAATATCTTAATCTAAAAAGCGACGAAAAAACATAAGATGAATAATTATAAGTACCAAGTAAAGCCAAGATTCACTCACAACAAAAATTGAGCATAAAAAAATCAAAATCAACATATTAAAATCCTAAACTAAGATGAAATAATATACCATGAATTGGAAATTGGTAACTCGGAATTGAAGCTCGGCATCCCTCTTTCGGCTCCCTTCTCATCTTCAACACCAACCCTAATTCTACTTCCCATGCATCATTCCCACACCATCACACCATCAAATTTCCCTGCTTCTCAACAAATTATAAAACCCCTAAAAACCCAAAAGAAAAAAAACCAAACAAATTCAACAATAAAATTGCAGCATCAGTTAAACTAGAACAACCAACCAACATCATAAATCTGCATCAGAAACATAGTACAAAACAAATCAAAACCAAAACATTAATTTCAACCTGGTAAAGCATGAAGTGAATTCCAATCACAAAAACACAAAACAGAAAAACAAAAATCACAAGAAACCCTTTAGTTGCATCAACAAAGAAACAAAAATATGTTCAAAAAAGGAGCACACTTTAGCAATATCAAGGGTACCCAAAAGCTCAAAAACACGCAAAACGAGAACACAGTCCACCAAAGGAAGTGGTTAAAAGTCAAAGCAACAAACTTTGACAAGAAAAAGACTAATTTGACACCAACTCAGTTAGACCCAGATGAACAAACAAATAATTAAAAATTAATTAAGAAGAAAAACAAAACAACAAATTCAACATCAAGAAGAACAATTTTTTTCAAAATTCACCTATTATTTCAAGTTGAACTAAATTTCACTATGAACATGATTTTTTTTTTTTTTGCTATGCACTATGAATAAATAATTGGAGCTAAAAATGAACCAAACCAAACCCACCTCGGAATTTTGATGACGACGAGTGATGATGGTATTTGTTGAACTTAGTTTGTTTTTATTGCAAATAATAGTTAATGATGAATCAAGTAAAGGAGAAGGAGAGAGAGAGAGAGAGAAAGAAAGGGTTGGATGATTCCAATCTCTAGATGTCTTCTTTTGTGTTCAAATCTTCCACTTTCCAAGGACAAATTATTTTTTAATTATTTTGTCAAAACAAAATTAATTACATTTATTTTTATTTTACATTTCACACATGTTAAAAAATTATAAAAAAAAATTGATTTCTAATAAAAATAAAAAATATTAATATTATCAAATTACTTTTTTGAATATTGTGACTTTTATTATCATAAATATAGATATAATATATTTGAAATAATATACAAAATATTAATAAAAAAATATAATTAAAA
>JBBPBR010000007.1:39381294-39394217 GCA_037974775.1 Cicer pinnatifidum
AGATGAATTTTTTATACATATTTTTAATAGTAGTCAATGTTAATTTTACTACTTTATTAATTAGACTATAATTTTGTAAGAGGTAGGTAGAAGTTGAATTTATAATATCCTTCTCATTCCAACTCCCTCAAACTGTGATGGTCATATTTTTATATATTACATAATCAAATATTGTTAAATCTAGTTAACTACTAAAATTGAAACAAATTTTTTAAATTGTTATAGCATATATTTAATTTAATTTTTTACTTGTGCTTTTTTCTGTTGAAAAAAAATTATAAATTGTGAGAGTAGTAATTAGGCAAATCTTCTAAATTTATTTTATTAATTCCATTACATCTAAATAAGTGTATTCTTTTTTAAACTCGAATACAATCTTGCATACAAAAAAAAAATATTACCGTCCCAAATATATATATATATATATATTTCTATATACAAGAATCCGTTATAAATTATTTACTACTTTGATTCATAAGATAGACACATTCCTTCCTTTAAAATAATTTATTGGTTTAACAAAAATAATGAAATAATATTAAATTTTTATGGTCACGTTAAATAAACAAAAAAAAATTAAGCGTGAGAGTTAGGGAGAAAGAAAACCCGCAAAGTATGGGTTCTTAGTCGTTCGATCAATGGTGAGGGAAACAGAGAGTGACTATATAAGACTTCGTGAGACATCGACGGTTGAAAGGAATTTAAACAGTTCAACAATGACAAGGCAATGAAGGATGACTAAGAGACACCAACTTCATGGACATGTTTGAGGGAGGTAATTGATACATCGATCCTATGGGTTCATGCGCAAAAGTCATCATGCCATAACTGTTAGGTTCCAAGCGACGGATCATACTGATCGAGGAGAAGTGATGTCATTTTACGTCACCACGTTTCCAGAAATCTGTTGTCGAGTTACAGGGACAATTACAGTGTTATGGGATTTAGATGTATATGCTTATTTCATAGGGGTTGACCACTAGATGGAAGCGATTTGACTTTGTGTGATTCATGAGAGTTAGATAAGTGCATTTGCAATGGAGTTCCTCTACTTGGATGCTTAAGGACTAATAAATATCGTTCTATCTAATTCAGTACCTCATAAAAGATTACTAAATGAGTAATATCAATATAATTATATTTCAACATATTATTGTTGTACAATTTATTTAATGGGAACCGTGAAAAGGTGGAGAGAGGGAGCGTGCCAATAAATGCACTCATATATGTAAGAACTGTTTTGTTTCTGAAGTTTTAAAAAAATTTTTGAAAAATAACAATGCCACCGATTAAAATTATTGGGTTGAGTCGTAGACTAGGTCGCTCTCTTTAAGACGTTTCGAGCCACTCTCCAAATTGTACAAGGCATACTATCAACCACGAAGTCCCTAGGATTCGGAGTCTACTGCACTGTAGAAAATCGTTCTAGAATTACACTCGTAATATGACACTAAGGCCACTCATGAGAAATATAAGAAAAACGTAAGAAGGGGGACAAGTGAGAAAAGGCTCAAATATAGAGTGCTTTTGGTGTGCTTTTCCAACTGAGGTGAACCCTCTATTTATAGAGGAGTTCTACAACTGGATCTGAGAAAGATGAGGGATCCATCAGGCACGAGATCCATTATCTGACCACAAGTGTGTGCTCAAAAATAGGAAAACGTGTTTGACCATCACTTCTTGACCGGGCAACAGCAGACACGTAGGAAAGACTAGGCATTAGGGTTTTGACCGGGCAAAACAGAAGCACAGTCAAATTAGGGTTTTGACTGGGCAAATAACAGAAGAATAGTTTGATTAGGGTTTTGAGTGGATCAGATTAATGATGTTGACTCGATGGAGGGCAGTTACGTAATTAACGCATCAAATTGTGACAGAACGCAAGCATTTAATTAATTAAAATAAATAATTAATTTTTATATGTTAAAAAATTAATACACCACATAGCCAAGCCAAGCCAAGCCGAACCGGGCCGGGCCGAGCCGAGACGGCCAGATGGACGAGCGGCGGCGGCGTACGCGCGTGTGTGGTGGTCCATTTGCTTGCGTTCCCCCTCCTTCACAAAATTGGGGTGCCTCTTGGGGCCCAACCCAAATCCATTACCTCCACCTTCTAAATGCTACTAGTGAGTGTTTTCCCTCCTATGTGAGACTTCTCATTTTTTTTTCAATTCACAACACTAGTTCTTCATTAATTACCATCATTAATTCCATTTAATTTTCCATCATTTCCAACAATCCCCCACTTGAATTTTAAAAAAATAGGTTCTCGAATAGCGTCAAACGCTTCTATAAGATTATGCATAAACAAAGGTGTCTCTTGACTTGAACCTTTGCGTAGCAAGTAAGATTCAGATCCAACAAGAGTGACTCGTAGTCTTGAACTCTATCTCTGACATCAAACCCACAAATAACCTTTTCATTGGGTGTATTCTCAAAATCCCGTGCATTTAGGGCCATGCACGTGTATCCCAGCGTAGTGAACGCTTTAGGAATTCTGCCTTAAAATTCCATAGGAAGCGGCCCCTACTTCCATATTCACATAGGTGAGTCTATCAAGAGTACTCCTGTAGCTAGGTACTCCACTCCTCATAGAGTATAGATCTCATTAAGAGTTTCTATTATCTCATCCTTTCATCGCTTCAGGACTCATGCTCCCCTCATGTATTATCTAGCATGTTCATCCCATATCACTATGACTTGTTATTACCCATTGAACCTAATTCTTGGGATCTCCAGTCTTTTAGGCCGAGTTACCATCATAGGTGACTCATCAATCTATAGGCAATAGTTCCATCCTTTTGGATGTATTTAGGACTTTCTCTCTAGCTAATCCTTTCGTCAAAGGATCTGCTAAATTCTCATCAGTGCGTACATGATCCACTATAACAGCTCCTTTAGAAAGTAATTCTCTAATTGTGTTGTGCATACGAAGAATTTGTCTTCTTTTACTGTTGTAACAACGATTCCCAATTTTTGCAATAGCCGCAGTACTATCGCAGTGGATCAACATAGCTGGCAATGGTTTTTCCCTATAAAGGGATCTCTGCTAGCAAGCATCTCAACCAGCTTGCTTCTTCACTAGCAGTAGCTAGTGCTATCATTTCAGATTCCATAGTAGACTGAGCCAATATTGTTTGTTTCTTTGATTTCCATGACACAACACCACCGACTATGTTGAAAACATAGCCACTGGTTGCTTTGGAGTCATCTGATAAGGTGTTCCAATCAGCATCGTTGTATCCTTCAAGGACGGCAAGAAATCTTTGATAGTGTAATCCGAGACTCATGGTCCTTTTAAGATATCTCATGACTCTTTCAATAGTGTGCCAATGCTCCATACTAGGTCTGCTAGTAAACCTGCACAACAATCCCCAACGTAGGCTATGTCGGGTCTAGTGCAATCAATGGCATACCTGAGGCTGCCAATGATGCTTGCATATTCAGTTTGTCTAACATCTTCACCAGAGTTCTTGAAAAGTTTCACACTTGGATCATATGGTGTGCAAGTAGGTTTATAGTCAAAGTAATTATATTTCTTTAGGATCTTTTCAATGTAGTGAGATTGATCCAAAGAAATTCCATTTTCTGACCTAGTAATCTTAATTCCAAGGATTACACTTGCTTCTCCGAGGTCTTTCATATCAAAGTTGTTACTCAACAATGATTTCACTTTATTTACAACATGAATGTTTGATCCAAATATGAGTAAGTCGTCTACATAGAGAGATATGATAGTGCAAATGTTATTTTCATATTTGTAATAAATGCATTTGTCACTTTCATTCAATTTAAACTCATTCACTTGATTAAGTTATCAAATTTTTCATGCCATTGCTTAGGAGCTTGTTTAAGACCATACAAAGATTTATCAAATTTACAGACCTTGTTTTCTTGTCCATGAATTACAAAATCTTCAGGTTGTTCCAAATTTCTTCTTCCAAGTCATCATTTAAAAATGTTGTTTTAACATCCATCGGGTGTATCACCAGGTTATGAATAGCCGCAAGTGATATTAGAATCCTAATGGATGTTAGCCTAGTGACTGGTGAAAAAGTGTCGAAGAAATCTATATTTTCTCTTTGTCTAAAACCTTTGGCTACAAGGCGTGCCTTGTATTTTTCAATAGATCCATTGGGTTTAGTTTCTTTTTCAAAATCCATTTACAATCTATAGGTTTGCAACCAGGAGGCAAGTCTACTAAATGTCAGGTCTTGTTAGACTCTAGAGAATCCATTTCATCGTTTATAGCTTCTTGCCATAGATCTGCATCCAAAGAAGACAGAGCTTCTTTAAGATTTGTAGGATCCTCTTCTAAATTATAGGCCATATATTCTGGTCCATAATCTTTAGCAACTCTTACTCTCTTACTCCTTCGAGTTTTTGTTTCGTCTTGTTTGTTGCTTTCAGTGTTTCTTATCACAGGGACTTGACTAGGTTCGCTGCCCCCACTATTCTCGATTTGAAAGGGAATTTATTTTCGTAGAAGTCAACATCATTTGACTCAATTATCACTTTCGCATTTAGCTCATAAACCTATACGCTTTACTGTTTACAACATATCCTATGAATACACATTCATAGGCTCTACTTGCGAGTTTAATTCGCTTGGGATCGAGGATTCTGACATAGGCCAGACAACCCCATGTTCGAAGATAAGACATGTTTGGCTGTCTTTTTTTCATTATCTCATAAGGAGATGTTTTGCTTTTAGATTTTGGAACTCTATTCAAAACATAGCAAACAGTCAAAATAATTTCCCCCCACCAGTGAGATGCAGCACCAGAGTTAAGCATAATAGCAACAACTAATTCAGTAAAAGTTATATTCTTTCTTTTAGCTTTACCATTCATTTCAAGTGAATAAGGTGCGGTAGTTTCATGTATAATTCCTTGGGTTTTGTAAAACTCATTAAACAAACTAGAATCATACTCTGTTACTCTATCACTACGAAACTTCTTAATCTTTGTATTAAATTGATTTTCAATTTCAGTTACAAAGATCTTAAACATGTCAAGCGCTTCACTTTTATTTTTCATCAGATATACAAAAGTAAAGTCAGAGCAATCATCAATAAAAGTTATGAAATAACGTTTTCCATTTCTAGTCAGTATTCCATCAAGTTCACATATATCAGAGTGTATTAGTTCTAGGGGTTCAGGTTCTCTAACTACTGATTTATGTGATCTCTTTGTTATCTTAGCTTGACTACAAAAATCACATTTTTCGAAATCCTTTGGGGATAACTTTGGAATTAAGCCTAAGTTACTTAAGTTTGAAATCATATTTTAGTTCATATGACAAAGTCTAGCATGCCAAATATTAAAATCACACAACATGTAAGCAGAAGGAGACATTTTATTCATTTCAACATTCAATTTAAACATGCCATTAGTGGCGTAACCTTTCCCAACAAAAATATCATTTTTAGAAATGGTGTACAAATCTGCCCCTATAGATTGAGTGAACCCTGCCTTACTGAGAAGAAACCCAGAAACCAGATTCTTCCTTATTTATGGAGGGTGCATAACATCCTTCAGAATTAAAGTTTTTCCAGATGTGAATGTTAGTTCCACATCTCCTATACCAGCAACATTAGTGGTGTGAGAATCTCTCAACAACACTTTCTTATCTTCAGTATCAGTGTATGTTTTAAACATAGCACGATCATAACAAACATGGCGAGAGGCGTCAGTATCTATCCACCACCCATCTGATCCACCTACAAGGTTGATCTCAGTTATCATAGCAATGAATTGCTCTTCTGTCAAGTTAGCCTGATTTGCAGGGCCTGGCTTGTTCCTGCACTTGCGTGCCATATGACCCTCTTTCCCACAATTGAAACAGGTAAACGGGAGAGGGCCATTTCTAGGAGGTGGGTGTTGTCTAGCATTAGGGACCGTTGGCGGGTTCCCATTCTTGTTGCTGTTCTTAGAGGAGCGATTCTGATTCTTTAGTTGTTTGTTGTTTGGCTTCAGAACTGCTCCGATGAATTTCTTTTTCTTGTTATTTGCCACAAGAAGAACTTCATCTTTCTGGTCTTGCTTACGAGATTCCTCCTCAATTCTAAGGAGAGTTATTAAGCTTTCTAGAGAAAATTCTTTGGTTTTGTGCCTGAGAGAATTTTTAAAATCTTTCCAAGCAGGGGGCAGTTTGTCAATAATAACAGCAATCTGAAACTGTTCATTTAGGGACATACTTTCTGGAAGCATACAACTGATCTGGATTTTCTGGATTTAATAAGACTGAGCCTCCACTGATCTGTCATCTGATATTTGAGGTAGCGGCTAACAACATACTTTTTAGCTCCAGCTTCCTCAGTATCATATTTCTTCTTTAGAGCATGCCAAACCTGTCGAGCAGTATTGCTATCGGAACTGTAGTAATCATACAGATCATCAGCAAGTCCATTAAGAATATAATTCTTACATAAGTAATCATTATGTTCCCATTGGGCTAATTTAGCAGCTTTTTTATCCAGTTCAGATTGTTCAGCAGCTATTTCTAGAACAACAAGGATGTCATCCTTCAGAACGTTGGCAACCTTTTTTGTGGTTAGAAAAAATAACATCTTTTGTTGTCATCGTTTGAAGTGACTGTCCTCAAATTGAAACGGTTTGTTGAAGTCAGAAACAGAGGAACCTGACCCAGTAATTTCGTCAGTTGACATGGCAGTTCGAAAACGTCTTAAAATTGTTGTTTCTGAAGTTTTAAAAAAACTTTTGAAAAATAACAATGCCACCGATTAAAATTACTGGGTTGAGTCGCGGACTACGTCGCTCTCTTTAAGACGTTTCGAGGCACTGCCCAAATTATGCAAGGCAGACTATCATCCACGAAGTCCCCAGAATAAAACAGTCCAGATACTCTGTATCGGAGTTCTACTGCACTGTAGAAAACCGTTCTAGAATTACACCCTCAGTATGGCAGTCGAATGACTGCCACTCGTAATATGGAACTAAGGCCACTCGTGAGAAATATAAGAAAAAAGTAAGAAGGGAGAGAAATGAGAAAAGCCTCAGATACAGAGTGCTTTTGGTGTGTTTTTCCAACTGAGGTGAACCCTGTATTTATAGAGGAGTTCTACAACTGGATATGAGAAAGATGGGGAATCCACCAGGCACGAGATCCATTATCTTACCACAAGTGTGTACTCAAAAATAGGAAAACGTGTTTGACCATCACTTCTTGACCGGGCAACAGCAGACACGTAGGAAAGACTAGGCATTAGGGTTTTGACCGGGCAAAACATAAGCACAGTCAAATTAGGGTTTTGACTGGGCAAATAACATAAGAATAGTCTGATTAGGGTTTTGACTGGATCAGATTAATGATGTTGACTCGGTGGAGGGCAGTTACGTAATTAACGCATCAAATTGTGACAAAACGCAAGCATTTAATTAATTAAAATAAATAATTAATTTTCATATGTTAAAAAATTAATACACCACATAGCCAAGCCAAGCCCGGCCCAGCCGGGCGGACGACAACGGCGGCACGCGTGTGTGGTGGTCCATTTGCTTGTGTTCTCCCTCCTTCACAAAATTGGGGTGTCCCTTGGGGCTCAACCGAAGTCCATTACCTCCACCTTATAAATGCTACTAGTGAGTGTTTTTCCTCCTATGTGAGACTTCTCATTTTTTTTTCAATTCACAACACTAATTTTTCATTAATTCCCATCATTAATTCCATTTAATTTTCCATCATTTCCAACATTTTACACCACAATGACATCGCTTATAAAGGATGTCGCCTATGAGGGAAATGACTCCTCATTGTGGATGACCTAACAGAAACAAGGAACAAGCCATGAACAATATTAAAAAGTGTCAAAGAAGTTGACAATATTATAGGCTTGACTATTAAAGGGGATAATACTAATGTAGTCAATGTATTAACTCATACAGACAAAAGATATATAATTAATATTGGGATGAAGGCGCAATATCTTTAAGAAAGTTTTAGCAGTAGGTGAAGAATGTGTGTTGTGCAATGAATAATTATCTTCTAATATTAGAGAGTTGGGTAAATGTGGCAAAAAGAAACGACATGGGAAATTTGATGTTAATAAATAAACGAGAAATTTTGTGTATTTAACAAAGAAATACTGAAATGGTGGATCATATATTATGTGAAAGGTTGTGGGATGGTACATAAGTGAGATTCTCTTTTTAGGGTTCTCTTGGTGCCTTTGATGGGATACTTACTTTATGGAACAACAATTGATGGGAGGCTGAATATACTATGAATATTAACCATGTGTTGATTGTCTTAGTGCAAAAGTTATTGTAACTACAATCTTTTAATTGATGTTTTGATGATAGAAAAAATAATAAGAACACATTATTCCTTAGCGATATTTGTTAGTGTGCAGATTAAGTTAAAAGAAAATATTTATATCAATTAATATCTATTTTAAGATAGCATACTTTATGAGTATGTTAGATATAATAATCTAAGTGTTATTTAACATGAAGAATATTATTACCTAATGTAATAATAAATATGTTTACTAATAGAGCAAGTTGTAAAATACTTATGTTTTTTATGAAAACAAAGACCAAGGAAAGTGATCAAGTTGCAAATTCAAAAAGAAGTCACCAATCAAGTGAACTATGGTCAATATGCTAGAAGTCTTATAATTTAAGGTACATGATGCAATCTAATATTATTTTATTTCAAATGCACATGAGAACCTTCCATTTTAGCATATGTATCAAAAGAGTTTTCAAAGTGTCAAAATACATGAACAATGTATGAAAATCTAAATTTTGACAAAAGTCAAAGTTGTATTCGTCTACAACATGTTGTAGTCGAATACAAACTCAAGTCAGTAACAAAAACTGCATATATGTATTCGACTATAGGATGTCGTAACCGAATACAAATACCAAGTCAGTAGCTAAAACTTCACTTTTATTTTCGACTACGACATGATGTAGTCGAATACAAAATCAAGTCAGTGGTAAAATTCAGTCATATGTATTCGATTATAAGGTGTTGTATTCGAATACAAGCTTGAAATTTTGAATAAAATCTGAACGTTATAGAGGTGTATTCGACTACACATACGCTGTAGCCGAATACAACTGTGAAACAATGCAGTTTTTCAGTTTAGATTCAATCTGGATCATTGCATATGTTCATCAAACCTCTAGAAATAATTGCCACTTATTTGAAGTGATGTCTAATGAGTATAAATACTTCCTAGATTCAGATTTAAGAAAATAATATTTACATCAATTTTAGAACAACTTTGAACAAACTTTCTGAAATATTTTGAATTGTTCAAAGTCTTACTTTCATATTTCAAGTACATATTTTACATTATCATATCATTGAGAAAGGTTCTTTATTGTACTTGAAATTATATTAGATTGTTATCATTGTACTCAATTGTTATACACTCTTGATTTCAGTCAAAGTCATTGTTGTAAAATCATTCAAGTTATTGTGTAAATTGAGGAAAATGGTGTACTTTCTTCAAGTGTTGTATACTAGGATAGTGATGTGCTATCTTTGGTTGATTGTTAAAAGTTTGTAACAGAAGTCTTAGAGTTAGAATTGTACTTATTATAACAAATTATGGAAATCTCTTGTGGTGTGCAAGACGACTGGATGTACCATTGATTGTAAGGGGAACAAGAATAAATTGTTTTGTTCTTTATTTTTCTATCATTTACATTTTTCATACACTAATCCTACTTAGAAAAATAATCCACTAAGTCTCTAAAAACCATAAAATTTCTAAACACCTAATTCACCTCCCTCTTAGGTGCGCTTCTGTACTAACACAAGTCATTATATATTAATGAGACACAATGCAACGAACGTCTAATCGTACATATCCAAGTCAAAAACAAAGGATATATAAGTCAATGAATGATCATCTAATCACAAAAGAAAAAAGCGCAACTATGATCACCTGTCTCTGACAAAAGTCAACTATGAGTTAAAACTTTTGTTGATCATCTGATTTGAAGAACAAGAGTAATATATAAATCAAGCCTATGAGAAAGTCAACACTATAATAAAAGTTGAATCCTTTTATCAAGAAAATGACTTTAGAAATTCTATGAAACATTGTTTCCTTCGATAAAACTATCATCTAGAGAGGTCAATATATTTGGTCAAGCAATGGTATTCTATGATTTCCTCTAGAGATGCAAACAAACGTTTGACTCAGTTGTTTATGATGAGTACAAGCAATAATCTGACTAAGTTGCCTTCGATGACTACATCAAGCGTCTGATTTCATCTACCTCTGAAGAAAGACAACCTATATGAAAATGTCAAGACTCTGACAAAGTCAATACCTCTGAAGAAGTCAACATTATGATGAGAGCTAATGATCTGATGATAGTCAATCCCCTAAAAATTCAAGTTATGCGCATCCTCAAATAATCATCCAAAATCTACATGTTGTGATGGTTTGTAAGACAATGCTCTAATGGTCTGTAAGACAATTCTCTGATGGTTTGTAAGACAATGCTTTGATTATCCTATATCTTCTAATCCCATACCGTATGCTTCTTCAGTTTTCATACAAGTTATGTGGAATGATTTCTAGGGTTGCAATTTGACTTATGCTCAATGGATTGTTGTGATGGTCTGTAAAGATATAGGTTGTCTTTATGCTAGGAAGTACAAAAACCATACCCTAAATACTCTATAAGAGGACATGATTCCTTACTTGAGCATATGATAACTAAAAATAACCAACGCATAACAATTACACACAACAAAAAGAAGCATTACAATATTCTAAAATCTTTCAAAATTTATCTAAGTGTCGAGAAAGAAAAAGTCTGAAAATATTACAGTGTAAAAAACCTCTTGAGTTGAGAGAGATTTTTCAGAAAAATATAAACTCATTCTTTGTAACTTAACTAGTAGTGGCTCCTCAACGATTTGAATTATTGGAGAAAATCCTTCTCGGTGAATCAGTATAATTTTTTTATGTGATTTACTTCCTTTCTCTGCTTTTTATTATGTGCTTTTAATTACCAAGTTTATTCAACAAATTTTTTAAACGGTAAAACACAATTCAAACCCCAATTTTCTTGTATTTTTCAACCTTCAAATTTGTTGTTGTATTACAACAATAACCTGAAATGATATTATGAATAATAACAATCTTTTAACAATTCAGTGTGTTATTGGTACTTGATGAAGAATCTAACTACACTATTCTCAATAGATTTATTCTTCAATATTTAAATAGAAGCATTTTCAACCTAAAGAAGGTTGATAAAATTCAATAGAATGATGTTCGATTAAGAATTTTAGATATTATGAAGAAGGACTACCAATGATCTTCATAATTCCAAAATGAATCATCAAATCACAAACATTTTGAGGATAAGAGTCTGATACAAGAAAATAACATTTTAAAATGAGTATTGTATCAAAAGAAAAAGGCAATATTCAAAGAAGAATTATGAAAAAGTCATGAACACATCAAAAGAAAATAATGAATGGAAAAAATCATTTTTATTGAAAGTTATAATTAGAATTTGATGTAAATCAATCAAGTTGTTTTTATACACTTGAATTGATATAGGAATTGAATTATATTTCCTCCTAATGAGATTAAAACATCCGATGAAAGATTGTGTCAACTTAGGCACATTCTTGAATGAATGTACCAAATTCAATGATGGCAATAACTCTTTAATCCAAAAAGAGATACCTCAAGAGGGGAAAGAATACTTGGAGTCTTGATAAGCATAAAAAAGAATATTTGGAGTTTGAAGAGACAGAAAAAATTACTCATAACTTAAATAGGCACTCTTTCTGTAAGGGGATGACTAAATGTAACAATAGTTGTTGTGAATTAATATTAAGAAAAGCTATATAGAAATGCGATAGTTATAAAATTCTTGGACCTGATGAAGTTAATGGAGATATTGACAAAAAAAAAAAAAAAAAAGTTTATATTGTTTTGATCATTCTTTTAAATCTTTCTATTAGTTTAAATTAATTCTTTATCAAAAATTTATCTTCAAACAAAACCTTAAAAGATTCGATGATAAGATATAAAGAATCTCAATGCGGAAATAACCACAAAGTTCTAGAAAGCTTTTTCTATGCATCGTTCAGAATCAGTGTTAGTCAAACGAATGACTTGGAGTATAATCGCATCTAGAAAAGAAAGAAAATTAATGATAAGTTGTTGGACAAAAAAAATAAGATAATGACAGTTGAATAAAAATAAAAAATGAAAATTAGGTGAAGACTCACGCTAAATGTTGAATCTCATATAAACCTGAAGGCAATAAATTAAATGATTGGATTTAAGAATTTTGAATTAAGAAGGAATTATTGAAAGAATTAAGTTTGAAACTGATTAAATAACTATATTTTACTTATTTATCAGACGAATCGCAAATGATGGAGACTCCATTCTCCTTTAAAACAAAAGAAAATGTCATATACATCTTGTGACCTCACATCTTATTCTTAATTTGGCCTTTTGAATTTCGTGTTCTGGTTTCCATTCAATGTATCGACTTAGTGATCACATTTGGGAAATTTTTAAGCTGCTCAACTATATATATATATTATTTTCAAAAAAACTAATTAATAATAATAATAATAATAATAATAATAATAATAATAATAAATAATAATAATCTATACCAATAGTAAAAGTAATCTAGCTTTTGGTGTAGCCTATATTAGTTTCAGTTTTACCGTTTTCAATTTCAACTACTTTTACCATTAATTGCGGCGGTTATTGCTTATTAATGAGCACTTTTTCACACCTAATAACGTCATCTACATTTATAAGTATGTTCACAATTTTCTGATGATATTTAGTTAATTTCACTCATTTATTTAAAATCGGAAAAATTACTGTTAAAAAAACAAACAAATACTTGTTTAGACACCAATAATAATAATAATAATAATAATAATAAT
>JBBPBR010000007.1:39396765-39415477 GCA_037974775.1 Cicer pinnatifidum
ATTTTATGTTTTTTTTCTTTTCTTAATGGTTCTTTTTTCCAATATTATTCTATTATTGTTTAATGAGTACAATGTACTAGTTACACACTAGACACTGTATTATAGTTACTCTCAATAGGTTGAATAAGTCTTGTAGCCACTTAAATAAGAATTCAACTCCCTTATAGGTTAAATTAAAGTCCCTTAAATATTTATAACTTCCCTTAAATGTTCAATTACAGCCACTTAAATAATAGAGTAATACAACTCTTGAATGTTAAATTACATCCACTTAAAGTTTTAATACATCATCTTAAAATTTTATTACAACACTTTAAAAGTTAATAAAATCAAAATAAATAATTCAATGTGGTTGGTATTTGGTTATTAAGACTCCTTTATGATTTTAGTAATGAACCAACCTAGTCAACATTACCAGCACAAATGAAGTCGATGCAGCAACAACAACTGAAGCTGCTGGACTTAAATTGGCTAACAAAATACACTTGTGTGACTTTTGAACTCATGGCACGCCCAACCTCAACTACCACCTTACCAAATATACTAAAAAACATGTTGTATCTGATAACTCCACCCAAACAATTCTTACATTTCCTAGTGTAGAAGGATATGGTTTGGTTTCAAAATATAGTAAATTTGACCTTTAAGTTTGTCGTAAGGTATTGTCTATTTTTCTGGTTTTGGATGAACAACCCTTTAAAGTTGTGGAAGGTGAAGGATTTAAATATATGTTGAGAATATTGCAACCACAATTTACAATACCATCTAGGCGAACTATAGCTAGAGATAGTTTTAAGTTGATTTTCGAGGAAACAGTAAGGTTGAAAACTTTTTTTAAGTCTGCTTGCAATAGGATAGCTCTTACAACAAATAGTTGGACTTCAATTCAAAACGTTAACTACTTGACCCTTACGACACACTTTGTTGATAACGATTGAAATTAAAAAAAAAAAAATAGTTTCACAATAATCTCAAATCTCAGGGGTCATACAATTGGTAAGAAAATTGAAGAAGTTTGAAAGAATTGGGGGATTCAGTATGTGTCAACTATAATCATTGATAATGCATCATCGAATGATGTAACTGTTGCATTTTTGAAAAAATAGATAAATAATATGGATGGTTTGATGGGGAACATTTCCATATGAGGTGTGTAGCTCATATTATGAATATAGTTTTAACTGATGGCTTGAAAAGTTTTTCTTTTATGCAATCTCTAGCATTAGAAATGTTAGATTTGTAAAATCTTCACCTCAAAAGGCTGCCAAGTTTAAAGAATGTGTTCAATTAGCTGGATAATCTTGTAAAAAAAATTGCTATCTCTTAATGTTTCAACTTGTTGGAATTCAACCTACTTGATGTTTGAAGCTACGGAGAATTTTCAAGTAACTTTTGAGAAGCTTGAGGTTGAGTCATGTTATAAGGATTTCTTTGGAGAAGTTGGTCCCCCCAACTAAACTTAAATTTTTAATTTATAAATTATATTAATATTAATTTTTATATATAATATCATTTTTTAATATTAATTTTTGAATTTTATAAAATTATTTCTTTTGATAAAATCCACATTTTATAAAATTATTTTTTTAATAGTTTCATCAGTTGTGGCGGCCTAAACCCTCACAAAAGACAAATTTTGTGGCTTTGGCCCTCACAAATGCTTTTTAAACAACTTTATCATTTGTGGCGCCTAAGCCCTCACAAATTTGTGGCGAAATTTTCCCTCACAAATGGTAACCGAAAAACTAGTTTTTGTGCTCGTTTTGGCGCCACAATCCTTTGTGACTGTCTTATTTGTGGCTGTCTAAGGCAATCACAAATGTGCATGTTGTGGCTGCTTTCCTCCCTTTGTATAGGATTTTGGCCGCCACAAAAGTTTGATTTTCTTGTATTGGATGTTTATAAGAAGCCGACCTATGTCCAAATCTCTGTAGAGTCGTATTCACATTTGACGGGATTTGGAGGATCAAGTGAAGACATATGAAGAAAATGTTCAGACAATTGAGGATGAGATCAATGAATTAAATGAAAAAAATGAGAAATTGGAGTGTGGTGCGAGAAAAATGAGAGATTAAAATTTTTAGGATTTGGATCCAGATATGAGACTTTACGATTTGAAGATGAAGAAATTGAGGTTGAAGATGAAAATTGTTGAATTTTATTAAAAAAAATTGGGGTTGAAGATGAAGTTTGTTGAGTTTTCATTATTTAATCAGTTAATTAATTAATTAGTTTTAATTTTTTAATTAAATAAATTAATAAAATAAATATTAATTTTAAATATTAAATATTGTCTAATCAACAATAATTACATAATTACTATGTGTCATCTAAAATTAATCATTACCATTTTTTTACTAAAAATAATTTATAAAAGACTTTTTCAAAGCCTATTGAAATTACAAAGATATAAATTAATTAAAAGAAATTACAAAAATTAAAACCAAAACGAATTATGTTATAACAATTAAAAATATATTTAAAGAAACACATTACCGACTGGGGACGGACTTAAGGGGCCACGCCCCTCTACTTCTTTTTTACAAATTTTCCTTACATAGTAATAATAGTTGGCCACACATTTCCGTATATTCATTTACTAGTAATAGTAGTGTGAAATTATTGAGATCTTTTTCTATTAATAAAAATTACTTAGATTTTTATAAAGGAACAACCAAATAAGTATTGAGAGAAAGTCTACAACAACTTTTTTATGCTATTTTTATCAATAAATAAACGTATAAGTAATTTTTATTAGTAGTAACAATAAAAATTAAGTAAAAAAACAATGAAATAATAAAAGTGGGTATAGATAAGAATAATTAATTGATATGTAGAGTGCGTTGTATCTTTTATTAAATAACAATTTTCCCAATTTTTGCAACGTAAAAATAGCAATAAATTATATTATATTAATTCCTAAAAAAATAAATGATATCAACTCTTAGTTGGCCACCCCTACAATCTAATTTGGTTCTGCCTTTGTTACCAACTATCTTCAACATTCAAAAAAATCAAGAAAATAAATTTTTTTTAGACAAAATCTCAAATTAATATTTTGATAATAATTAAACAAAGTTAATTAATCTTCTAATCATGATTCTAAAAATGTGTTACTATTTAATATATGCTCTTGAGTGTATTAATCAAGACATACATCAATTATAACAACAAAGATCAATTTAAAAGAAGTAAGATTAAATCTAAAAAAGCAAGATTGTCCTGACTATTAAACAAAAAAAAAAAACGAAGAACGTTCTGGTTTTCACATGTTTAATCCAAGAACGTTATGGTTTTCACATGTTTAATCCAAGAACATTCTGGTTTACTAAAGAACAAAATTTTCTTAAAATCAAGATATCGATCAAGGCTTCAATCATCAAGATTTGTAGCAAATCACTAGTAACTATTACGAAGGAACAAAATTGTATATTATGGACATATTCGTCAAAAGAATCAACAAAGTCAAAGTAATACACAAAAAAGTAAATTGCAAGATCAATCTTCAAAATGTATGACTTTGATAAGCAAGTACAACTTGGAAAAATGAGGCAATGCATCACTAACGCAAGTACAAAATAACATGATTTACAAACATCTGTCAAAAGTGACAAATACAAGCAATTGTCCAAAACAGAAATGAAGAATGTTCTGATAATCAAGCATTAATAATCTTCGTTTATTTACAACACATGCCTGTTAATTCATAGGCCAAACAACCTGTTTTCCAACGGCTATATGAGTTGGCACATACCTTCAAGATGCCTATAAAAGGAACCTCAAGGCAAAGGAAACATCATCAGTTCAAAGTGCAAACAATCATTCACTTAAATCATCATTCTTAAGTAATATAAGCTCTAGAATCAAGCAGAGGCTCCAACTCTTCTTCATTAGATTTAAGGATCTATTCTCTAAGTCTAATTGCTTAAAAATTAACTCAAACAAGTGTTGAGTAAAGGTTGATCCACCAAGTCTCTTCAAAACAATTTTGTTTTAGCTCAAACACTATAGAATTAGAAATAGTTTGAGTAGTTTTGAGAAATCCTTTTGTATTTAAAAGGTGACATGTAAACACTCTTCAGACTAAAAGGTGAACTATTGTAATTGGTTAAGGCTGATCTCAAACATTTGTGGTAAAAGCAAGAACATTCTTGTTTGAACACTTTAGTGAAAAATCTCACAAACTGTAAGGACTAGACGTAACCTATTTTGGGTGAAACAAGATATATTCCAGTGTGAATTCTCTTTTCCTTATCTCCTCTTATTTTTCACCTGCACATCACTAATCACTTTGTGAAGTTTTTATTGTTATATTCTAACGAAGAATATTATGCCTTTATCAAACTAAGATCAATCTTGAGTTATCAAATTAATATAGAAATTAATTTAAAAGGAAATCACAATTCAAATCCCCTTTTTTGTGATCAACATTGTCATTTCATTTATAACATTAAGTTTACTCATGAATAAATTCCAACACATTATATTCAACAAACACTTGATATTCAAATAGGAGAAAATCAAAATAAACACTTTAATTCTTATTTTAGATAAATTAGAAAACCTAACACACCTTACAAAGTTTTTAAGTTGAGGTTTTATATTGCCTTTTCCAAAATTAGAAGAACAATAAAGCTTGAATTTTCTCCCTTCAAGAATGTTGAACTCGTGATTTTGAATCAAAATCCCTACCAATCATGTGGAGACCAATGGTAACAACCATAAGTCAATTCTAAAATCTTGAGGAATTAGGATTGGAAGAGTTTATTGGAACTCTACGAGCACATGAAGTGGTGCTACAGGAGGATAAACCAGTAAAAAAGAGCACAACAATAGCCTTAAAAGCATATCAAAACTCTCAAAACACGCAACCACAATCAAATGATAAAAGTGAATTAGAAGACAACCAAGAAGATGTTGATAAAGAAATCGTTCTTTTTACAAGGAAGATTGAAAGAAGGATGAAGAGAAGAGATCAGTTCAAAAGAGGTATTCCTAATAAAAAGGAAAATCTTAAAATAGTAATAGACAAAAGTCATATCACATGCTTTAGATGCAATAAACTAGGACATTACAAAATTGAATGTCCCTCAAACAAAAGAACACAAAAAAAGTTCCCATTCAAGAAAAAAAAATCTATGATGGTTACCTGGGATGATTTAGACGATTTTAAAGTAGAAGAAAGTGAAGAAGCCAACATATACTTGATGACAAACTTAGAAGACAATGAAGTAACAAATTTTGAACTATGTCCTTTGTGTGAACAAATGAAAAAGTAATTTGATAATTTATTAAATGACTCAAATTTCTTTGTCCTAAAATTCAGTTCATTAAAAAGAACAAGTTCACAAAGAAAGGGAGACAAATAAAAAATTCAGGCTATAAATAATGAACTTAAAAAGGTCATTCAAAACATGCAAGAATCTCAACTCAAAAACTTTGAAAAAACTGAAAGATGTAAATATGAATGAGATACTTTGAATCCATGAGAGACTTTAGTATAAATATATATGAATGTATTGGACGTTTTCTTCATGAAGATGTTATCTTGAAGATTTAATAATCATTCTCTTGAATGATTGATATAGTGTATGATATATTCCTTTTGAGATTCTCTCATAAAGATACTATTTGACTTCTTTATTTATTTTCATATATGTTTGAATCTATAAAATATCATTGGACATATTTCTCAAGGTATCAAATGATTATTTTGATAATTCTCTTTATTCTTAAGTTCAAAACGTTTTGAACACTTGTTACATTTGATTATTGAGACAACTTTTGACTTGTTGATTCTCATGGGTTCATAAACCTAGTTGGAAGATTGTCTTCTAATATCTCCACGAAATAATCTTTTAACAATACTTTGATTCTTTCATGATTGAGTAGATAATTATGCACTTGTTGATGTGAATGGCTTTTTGTTTGTCCACTAATATGATTCGAGTTTATTAAATAAAACTCAAGTGTAATCATCAGTAGATCATGATTCATAAAACTTAAACATTAATTCAGAAGGTTAGTTTTCAATAAAACATATATATAAAAAATATTTACCTCAACAAAGACATCCTCTTTGCACGCTTCTTATTCCACTATATCATTTTCCCTTTCTTCTTTCTCTCACGCCTCCCTCTCTCTTTCTCATAGATTTTGGCGTTCTTATGATTTGTATCTTTCTTGAGTCTACTCGGTAAGATGTGAGAAAGGAATGGATAAGAGATGCATGTGTTTTATTTGGTTAGCATTTGAATTAAGTGATAGTGGCATTTTGCAGGTTTTGGTCGAGATAGAAGAAAACTAAAGGAGGAAGGGATTGGAAAACAATAAGGTGTTATGTTGATTTCTAAATGTGAGGAAGACAGAAGTAATGAAGGAATGTGATAATGGTGTGTTTGTGTTTGACTGTTATTGTGGCTAAAGAGAATAATGAAAATTTACTTATTCTTCATTCTCTTTCTTTTCACTCATAATGACACCTTTACTTAGGGGTGAACAATAGCCGAATTTGGTTGAATGCGATAATTAAAGATATAATGCTTGAGGAGTTGAGGTATATGCAAAACTGCTTGCATTCACAACCACAACCAAATAGATCTAACATCAACAATAGAAGAAATTCAGATACGCAAAATGAATGTAGCTTGAGAAAGGTGAGATTGGCACCACCCAATTTCGTTTTTTTTTTTCTTTACAAAACCCAATTAGGAGAGAGAGGGGGAAAAATATTTTTAACAAAAATAAAGTATAAAAAACATTATCAGACTAATAAGACTATCAAAATTGCTACCAACGCCCCCCATTTTGCTATTCACACCCCTCAAAATTTTAAAAAAAATCAAAATGCCCAAAATGCCCCTGTCTTCATTATTACACATTTATTATCCCATAACTCATTTTTAACAAATTTCATCACACCTCACTAACTCACATACAAAAATCATCAAACCTCACTAACCCATACTCAAAATTATTAAAAAGTTACATCACTCACTAATAACCTACAACACATCAGTTTGATAATCACATTGTGGTTAAAACTACATAAAAATGTATGTTTGTTGCTCTGAATTTTGGTTTGTATTTTTTTTTTTGTAAATCTAGGGATTTTACGTGAACTCAGTTCACATATGTTATGGTGTTACGTGAACTGAGTTCACGTATGTTTTAAAAAAATAAAAAAACTCGGACTCTACGCAATCTTAATTCACGTAAACGTACGTGAACTCAGATTGCGTAATTAATGGAGTTTGAAACCTAAATCCACATATTGTACGCATTTTGAATTCACGTACGTTTACGTGAATTAAGTTCACGTAAGTGAACTGAAATTGCATAATAAGCCATGTACATGAACTGAAATCTAGTAAACGTATGTGAACTGAGTTCACGTAAACTTACTTGAATTGCAGTTCACGTAAACTAGATTTTAGATCACGTAAACGTACGTGAACTTAGTTAACGTAAACTTACGTGAATTGTAGTTCACGTACGTGTTATTAAAAAAATTGAAAATTTAGTTTTTCGTTTGTTCTGAATACAAATAAATGGACCAAGGGGAATACAACAGTGATGAAATGTATGAAGGTTTGGAACCTGATTTTTAGGATATGAATGACTGTTTGGAACGTGATTTCGATGAAAGGTATGATGATTTTGATGCAATGAATGACGCTATGAACAAGGGAGGTGAAGATGTTATGGTTGATTTAATTGATTTATTTAGCACCATCATGATGTTTGATACGCGAGATGATTTATTAAAATGGGCTAGAAATGTTGGAAGGGAAAATGGAGTTGTCGTTGTTATTTTTAGATCTGAAAATATGACAGCACGACCAAGAACAAAGACAAAATTAATTCTTGGTTGTGAAAGAAGCGGTAAATATAGACCTTGTGAATGTCCTAAACCGATGAGGAGTACTTGGAGTAGAAAATGTGAATGTCCATTTAGATTGAGAGGTACACCATCAAATGTTGGTGATGGATGATATCTGCATGTAATATGTGGTGTCCATAACCACGAATTGGCCAAAAAAACTGACTGGTCATGCTTTCTTAGGCCGATTGTCTCAGGAAGAGAAAGTTGTACTTGGTGATATGACGAAAAATATGATCAAACCAAGAAACATATTTATGACAATAAAGGATCATAATGTTACAAGCTTGACGACAATAAAATAAATTTACAATGCACGTCAAGCATATCGTTCATCACTTAGAGGTAATAGAACATAAATGCAACATCTTTTGACATTGATGGAACACGATAAATATGTCTATCGCATTATCACTTAACCAATCAGAAACATTTTTTCCCCTTAGAAGTCCACCACCAACACTAATTTCAAATCATCGTATGATAGTTATTGCATTTGTTAATAACTGTCATTTTGTGCAGGTATTTAATTTTTCACTTACATATAGTTATTCCCATTTTATGCATTTGTTAACATTTATTGTCATATTTAATAAATTATAAATTTATTGTTTTAGCAGGTTTATTTAAAGCCAAATTCTCCTATACCACCACCAAGTAATTTGTGGAGAAAATATTGCACAGAAGAAGCACGTCAATGAGAATTTATTTACAATGATCGCATTCAACATTGGTTGAAGATATTTCCATACAGTATAGATGAATATGTTGTAAAGTAGATGGATATGTATAGATGAATATGTTGTAAACTAGATGAATATGTTACAATGAATATGTTGTAAAATTAAAATATTTCCATGCAATATAGATGAATATCCAACATATCCAAAAATATGCAAAAACTAAAATATCCAAAATATATCAGATTTGAAAGTATCCAAAATATCCAAAAGTATACAAAACTAAAATATCCAAAATATATCATTTTCGAAAGTACCCAAATATTACAAAAATACCATGTTCCAATACATTATAAATAAATCCTAAGTCCTTCTATTTCTTCTACGATGTGGTACTATATTCGTCCAATCTCTACCACCACCCATATGACTTCGCAGCAACAAAATTAACTCATTAATGAGTGGCATGCCATCAGGTAATATCAGTTGTCGGCCAATCAGCTCTTCAACAATTTCTATTGCTCGACGCTGTGATAAAAAATAAATTAAATATCAATAATAAATTAAATTAATTAAAATTAAGTATCAATAATAAAATAAATTAAATATCAATAATGAAATAAATTAAATATCAATAATGAATTAAATTAATTAAAATTAAGTATCAATAATAAAATAAATTAAATATCAATACTGAATTAAATACCGTTATGTCAACTATGTCATCAGCAGGATCGCCGCCATCAGCTGCATAAATGGCATGATCAGTAGACTCTGCATCAGCTTCATGGACTGGTCCTCTATGAATGATGTATGGATGAGAAATTATGCGAAACCAGTCCATATAATCATTCGAGCAAACTACATGTTCCTGCACAACTGCGCCAACATCCACTACATGCACAACATATTGCGTAAATATTATGTCTATTTCATCTGGTGTGGTCGTCTGACCCACTACCTTTAACGGTGAGTCAGAAATGGTTTGGACATGACCATATTGCCTCAACGTATCCACCCTCGAAATAAAGATACATCTTCAAAAGGCCGCTTCAGTCGATACTCCTCATATGGTGTCCAACAGACCTCGTCAACATCAATCTCATCAAGAGCTTTCCTAAATGGAAGAACCAAACCCTTATCCCTTTTAGGCTTCCATTTAAGTGCTCTAGGATAGTCTTTAACATAAGTAGGAGAAAGTCTACAACAATCTCTACATAATGTAGGAAAATGCTCATAGACCCATGCATGCACATATATAATAACATAATTAGTTTAGAATCATTATTAATAAAAATTATAAACACAATAAACAATCATACAGTTTACATGTAAAAGTGTCAGATACCCTAAAATAGTTCTAGTTTGATGCATACTGACTTCTCGAAGATTGTCAAAAAGATAAGCAAGAGCAGCTGCACCCCATGCATATCCCCCGCAAGAATTAAGGTCTCGGAAGCACTCAAGATAGGCAACACTAACTGCGTAGGCACTCTTATCGCTGAAGAGTGTGAAACCGACCAAAAACAATAGAAATGCTCTCGCAGCTATCTGCCAATGCTGCTCCTGACAACACTGATGGTATACGTCAAGTAACCAACTATACCTAACCGTGACTGTCTGCGTCACATTAAATTCAGCATAAGCAACATCGTGACTAACTCCAAGAAGCTCTGCCAATATATCTGCACCTTCATCCTTGTTAAATACATTAACACTGAAGAATGCACCAGTAATAGGAATATGCAACAGAGATGACACGTCATCCAATGTAATCGTCATTTCACCAATAGGGAGATGAAAGCTACTGCTGTCACGATACCACCTCTCTACGAATGCAGAAATGATCCATTTGTCGATCATTTCATAGCTGCATTTTAGTAACGAATACAATCCCGAGCTTTTAACCAGTTGCTCAACCTCTTCGTCTTCAATAACAGCTTCTTTTAATTTTTTTCCCTTTTCTGAACACCCTTAATTCTCCCCGATCCTGACATTATTTAAGTGAAAAATATAAGTTAAAAATAAATGTTAAACATAATTTTTTTAAAAATAATTTAACTTAATTTGATTGAGAAAATTACCTCGCCATCCCAAAGTTGAGTCACAACATGATCGCCAAATGTCCTAAGGACAGAACTATCAACCAGACCATCGGGGTAGCCAACATCATGTGGAGGTTCATCTATATTAGCTGTTTGGGGTTCGGGTTGGGCTTCAGGTTGGGATTCTTCCTGTTGCCGCTGTACTCGTCGCCATTGTGCCCTTGCAGAAGTAGTTGGCCTAATACGATGACCGTCCGCATTAGACTCTGCATTAGAAGTACCCTCATTAAGTCTAACACGACCCTCTCTGTCAGTAAACATAGTGCGCACCATATCTGCAAAACGAAAATCATTTTAAAAAAATGTAAACAGTGAATCATATGTGAATTAAGTAAACTAGTTTTTAAAAATCCAGAAATCACTTACGTGAATTAAGTTCACGTACGTGAACTGAATCCAAACCTCACGTGAACTCAGTTCACGTATGCATACTTGAACTGATTTCCAAACCTTACGTGAACTCAATTTACGTAAACGTACGTAATTTTAATTCACGTATACATACGTGAACTGAGTTCATGTAAGGTTTGAATTTTTGAAATTTTTTTACGTACGTGAACTGAGTTTACGTACGTTTCTGGGTTTTTGAAAAATGTTGTGCGTACGTGAACTCAGTTCACGTACGTTTCTGGGTTTAGGGCAACGCATGTTGTCTTCTTCATCAACAATGGAAACTAGTTTCCTTCAATTTTCAGGCATTGCATTCTTAAATAGATAAAACAAAACAACATAAGACAACAAAAACAAAGAATGATAATTATTTACTTGATTTACAGCAATGATAACAACTTGATGAACTTGGTTGATGATGATTGATGATGAATATGAAGAACACATACAATTTCTGTCAAGGGTTTGATTATGAAGAAGATGAAGAAGTAATGTTATGAAGAAGATGAAGAAGTAATGTTATGAAGAAGATGAAATAAAGGGAAAGACATTTTGGTCATTTTATTTATTTTTATAATTTTGAGGGGTGTGAATAGCAATATGGAGGGTGTGAATAGATTTATTGTAAGACTATGCCTTTTGCGTGAACCAAAAGTCTAAGTGGACAATATGACTTGACTGAATTTCGAGAAGCACCCTTAGTAATCATACCTATATTTTATTTTTCATGAATCTTCAGTTGATCTCAGGTATCGATAAATTGCATTTTGGAAACATAACCTGCCCTATAATATCCGCTGAAACTCGATTTTTCGTAACTTTTTACTCGTATACAATTTCGACATGCCCGTTACATCAATTTCAAGATCGATTTATTTTATTTACATACAAAGCATTCACAATCAAAATTTAAAATATTTTCTCTGAAAAATTCAATATTTTTAAGTAGGTGTTAACAATTTAATCAATATCACAATTTATCTAAAATCAATAAGGGAACTAATTCACATGATTATGAAACTAGCCTAGAAGATCACTATAAATACCGGAGATGTTATACACTTTATTTAAATGTTGGTCTTTAATTCAATTGTCTCTTAGTTTTCAACAAATATATTTTAAATACCTAATTATTATAATATTTTAATTATAAAAAATAAAAAAAATTAGATTCTTATATTCCGAAGCCCAACCCAGTTCTTTGTTTTGAAAAGGCCCATTATTCACTCCCACTTTGCCCTCGTCGTATCACAACACAACTTGGATTCCAGTCGCAGCACTCAACTCGCCGGAAAACGCAGCCGGAGTTCATTGTCGGCCACCGCAAACAGTTATAATTTCCATATTGTCCTTTTTTATTTCACTCAATTTTTCGGATTTTCCTTTTTTATTTGTATTTAAATACTTGCATGAACTCATGTTTGTTATTGTTATTGTTATTGACGATCAGAACAAGATTAGAATCAAACAAGTATATGATGGCTGGTTACATTGTTAGACGAGTATTCTCATGCCGGAATTTATTTCGCCTCCCAACCACTGCTCTACATGTTTGTGCAAATTCCCCAATTAAATGTTTTGTATCTGATGATACAACTAGAGTCTTCACTCTTCAGGAAACGCCTAATTTTATTGTAGAAAGTCGAAGAGCCTTTGCCAAAGGCCGAAAGTCAAGTAAGTTGGTTTGATCAAACCGTCTTTGAATAATCTTACCTTTCATTTGTAACGGAATCTAAATCCTAACTTTTGGATTGACTTATTTGATCTTATCTAGCTGTGTAAGTACTTGTGACATAGTTTGAGAGAACTTAAGGAATCTGCTTATGACATGTTCATAAATTATTTCAGTTTAATTCTATAAGCTCACTAAGATAGCTTTTTGAAGACAACTTAAAATTTATTTGAAAATAGTTTGATTTTATTTAATATTTTGTTATAGAAATAACTTATACATAAACACTTGTTTGATAAGTGCTTGCGCTCAATTAAGCTATTTATCCAAGTAACGCCTTAATATACTCATTTTGTAAAGTTGGTTTATTTTTAATGTTCATTGGTTTTGGTTTATACGTATATACATTTTAGAGGATGAAGGGGGTGTTGGTACAGTTGAAGTTCCACCAAATATTGGCCCTAATATTAAGGCAACTGCTGCCTCACAGATGGAGGCTGCAATGGCCGCACTATCAGCTGAACTAAGCAAACTCCGAACAGGAAGGGCATCTGCAGGTATATTGATGTGCATCGTATCATTTTTTAATGTCAAAGTTAATACTCAATTCGTTAATGATGAGCATGTCATGTCTCTACAGGAATGCTTGATCACATTATTGTAGAAACTGGTGGTGTGAAGGTGGCTTTAAACCGAGTTGCTCTTGTTTCAGTCCTCGATCCAAAAACCTTATCTGTTAATCCTTACGATCCAGAGGTACTTTATCTTATAAGTTCCTGGGTGCTATTTGTAAAGTGCTACTAAACCAGCATTAATTTTGAACTATGAAGCACTGACACAAAGACTCCGGTAGTAATTTGAGAAAATAGAAGTAATTAATTGTATGTAAACTGTATTTGACGCTAGAAACCCCTTCAATCTGAATGTCTACACAACTTTTGCTTATGACACGACGTGACTAACTTTTCCGTATGACATGCAAACTTTTGCAGACACTTAAACAATTAGAGAATGCCATTGTTTCATCTCCGTTGGGATTAAATCCTAAAACAGATGGTGATAGATTGATTGCTGTCATTCCACCGTAAGCTTTTATTCTATTTTACATTCAGTTACTCATGCCTCTCAGAGTGAATTGACTAATTTACTTCTCCAACCTTAAATGACCAGATTGACCAAGGAGCATATGCAGGTATATTAATTACACTTCATTTATATTTACATTTGGTTTATACTGAACATTCTATTTTTGGTAGCCTGCTTCTATATTCTTTTGTTTGACATTTATTTCAGGCTATGAATAAGGTGGTGACTAAATCTTGCGAGGATACTCGGCAAAGCATTCGAAGATCTCGACAAAAGGTTTGGTAGCTTTGCTATTTCTTGATTTTCTTTTAGGTTGGACTTTCCTTTTAGTAATTTAAGCAATTGATTAAGGAAATGGTAGTTGCCAAATGATTTGAGAGTTCTCTCCTGCTATTTCTTCAGCCATTTTGTGTGGTTTTCTTTTTTCCGTTAGTCATTGACTTACACTGCTTTTAAATGCTTAAAGTTTTTCAAATACGCCGTCGGTCCTCAATTTTCAGTCCATTTATGCTTATGTACATTGACTTTATTTTTGTTAGACCAGATAAAATATTTCAAAAATGAAAAATGCAATAACTGGATAAGGCTTCGGCCTTAGGTTTTGGGTTATCTACTTATTTCCAGAGAAAAAGGGCGGTCTGCTTGACAGGATTTATTTTTTCTTTCATGGTTTAGCTTAATTTTCTGCATACAGCGATTGAAGATGTTTATTTTACAGGCAATGGATGCCATTAAGAAGTTGAACTCCGTACTTCCCAAGGATGACATAAAAAGATTGGAAAAAGAAGTAAGTTATATATGTTTAATGCAGCAACTATGACAATTTTGATTTCTGATATTTTTTTCTGCATTCAGGTTGAGGATTTGACCAAAAAATTTATAAAGACTGCAGAAGACATATGCAAGGCGAAGGAAAAGGAAATTACTCAAGGTTGAGATATGTTATTGCTAGACTTGCCAAAATATAACTGCTCATCTCATTTAATCTGCTAGGGCCTGAAATTTTATGTGGTCTATGCTGAGTATCTTTTATGTAGTCATTATATATTTATATATAAAGACTGTTTTGATATGCTGGCAATTTTGAAGATAAAATAGATGAATCTCTCACTCTCAACATGTTAGTTTGGAGCTGTCAAATGATGCAAGCTGCTGTGTTGTATTTGATCAAACATCTTGTGTTTATGGAAACTGTTTGTTCCAAATTTGTGCATGTTTAGTTCAATTGTCACAATGTTGTGTAGAGATTTTATTGAGGGATATAAACTACAAACTATAAGCCAACAATCAAGAGTTTTTAGTAGTAATTTTTTTTGCTTCAAGTCTAGTATTTTATCTGCTTTTTAAGACTTAATTTTAGAATTGATTGATTCATTCTTGCTGTCTAGAATTTTTTTACCTTTATAAGATTCCACTAGATCTTGTGGCGATCTTTACACTATCGTTTCCCCTCTCCCTCCCGCTGATTGCTTGAGTGCCGTGTTCAAACCACCCTGAAAACTTGCATGACCTAAATCCATAAACCATGCTCGGATACTTATTAGGAATAGGCACATAAGGGAACACCCTTCTATTGAACATCTTTCGGTGGTGAAGGTGATCGACAATAAGGTATTAATCTCAAGTGTTGGTATATTGTTGTCTGTCAACAATAAAACCAGTGTGGGGAAGCTAACTAACTAGCTACCTACATAAACAGATGAAGAGTAATATCATTTAGTGACTAGTTTTTCAATAAAGACATTAAGCTGTTTTCTACTTGAACAATGACATTCTTCATCTACTTAGAATCTCAATCAAAAGATTTTGAATTCTCGTGCAGCCACGGTGTTGTACCAACTAGTCAAAGTTTGTACCACCCTTTTGTCAATGTGCACACCCTGCTGCAGTTTTCCAAGTTCATTTGATAAAAGGCAATTTTTTTTTTCATAGAGTTGTTGTTAATCTTCATTGGTTGCTTCAACAATAGAGTTGTTTTAATTGTGGTAGTGCCTTCCATTGGTTTTGATGGAGTGTTGAGTAAGAATATGAAATCCCATAAAAACATAGCGTGGACTGTAAGAGAGCGAGGATTAGGAAGCATAGGTAGTTTGACAGAGAAATATAATGTGTGGAAGAACCAACAAAAGATTCAATGAAACTTCTCAGTCCAATGGCTTATAAAACTCATGCATAATACACCACCTACAAGACTAATGTATTATAGCGTTAATCGTGTATAGTATTCTGTTAATGGGTAATGATAATTGTTATCAAAAGAATGCAGCGAAGAAACACACAAATGAATATCACCCGTGGATTTTCACACATATCATGTGTGAATTCCGCCAAACAACCGAAATAAAAGTTTGTGGCTTCTTTAAAACAATACACATATTCCTTCTTGTCTTTCTTTCAAAACCCTTCATCCTATTTTAATATTTCCAGATCTGTTTTAATATTTCTAGTTAAGACGGATAACGATTGATTGAGTCAAGATCGACCAAGGGTCAAACAACTTAAACTATGGTTTTAGGTCTCTAATGTTTTGGATTTAATAAAGGCCTCAAAAAAATTCTATTAGTTATGAATATATAATGGTAGCTTCTTTTTCCACCTTGCAATGTCTTTCTGAGTGGCCAATCCAGAGGTTTATATTGAGGGATTTTGAGAATATAGGGGATAGAAAAAGAAGCCATTATATGTAACATGACAACTTAGTTATAGATGTTCAACTAGTTTATTTGTTTAAGATAAGGGCCTCAACTCAAGAAATTAGATGCAATAAAACATAATGGCTTAATTGTAGTTTTGGTCTCTCTATTTTAGCTGAATCGCGAAAGTAGTCTCTCCATTTTGTTTCTCCCCAGTTTTAGTCCCCAAACAGAATTTTAGTCTAAAATTTGATGAAATTTCATTTTTTTTGCATTTATTTAAGTCACATCATGCCTCAAGATCTCATTTGCAACAATTGTACTTGAAATTTATGATCATAAATGGTGTAGTACAACTTTAAAAAAATGAAATTTCATCAAGTTTTGGACCAAAATTCTGTTTTTGGGACCAAAACTAGGGAGAAACAAAATAGGGGGACTACTTTCGCGATTCAACTAAAATAGGGGGACTAAAACTGCAATTAAGTCAAACATAATATACGGTCCTTTAAGTTATTTAATTGTATCAAATTTGTCATTTAAATTTTTGTCAAAGATTGGTCCTTTAAGTCTAAAAATGTGTACATTGTTACATTTTTCGTCCAACTTTGCTAAAAAGTGTTTACTAGAGATGACAGCATAATCCGCATCTGATTCGGTGCAAGGGCGGGAACGAGTTTGGAGGTATTAATATCCACCCCGCATCCGTACTTGCCCCGCTAGTATTATTGTAATTTTTAAATTTTATATACATGTATATATTGAATATACTTAATATTTTTTTTAATATTAAAAATTATAATGTCATTTTTATAGAAAATATTTTTTAACTTCATTATTGTCTAATAATAATTATTATATATGATTTTTAAATATATAATTTTATATATGAGTGGGTGCGGGCGTGGGCCGATGACCTGAAAAATGAAGGTGGATGCGGACTTTTCCGATTAGTCGGATGCGGGACGCAAAATCCCCCCCTATAAATGAATGTGACAAGTCGAAATCATCAAATCAATTAGGTTTCTTCGATCTCTTTTTTCTTCATCTTCTTCAAACCCAAAATTCACCAAGCTCTAAAGTTAGGGTTTATAAGTTCATCACCTCCAGGTTCAAACCCATCAATCAAGCCCAATACAAATCAAACAAAGCAGGTCTCCTATCCTGAACAAATTCTATAATTATATCATAGAAGTATTGGCAGAGGAATAGTAGATTGGGGAAGTGAGGAAAATAAAAACATAAATTTATGAGTTATGGTTTATGTGTACATCATCTCCATTCTTTTTGCAATTTCAATTTATGGGTTTTAAAAACTAACAAACCCAATTTTTTTAGGTTGGGGTTTTTGCGTTGTCCAAACTCAAATTTTTTTGAGTTGCGATTTGTTTGTTATTTAAACTAGAAATAAAAGCCTTATAAATAAAAATGGTGACCCATGTGGGAAGGGGTGTAGGTATTGGCCTACACTTAATTTAAAAAATTAATAATATTTTTCATATTTAATATATTAAAAAATAAATTAAATAATAAAGAAAAGGTTTAATTGAAATTTTAGTCTCTCTATTTTAGGTAAATCGCAAAAGTAGCCCCTCAATTTTATTTCTTCCCAATTTTGATCCCCTAAACAGAATTTTGGTTCAAAATTTGATATAATTTCAACTTTTTTGCGTTTATTTGAGTCATATCATGTCTCAACATCTCGTAGCGCAACAATTGTACTTGAAATCTATTATCATAACTGGTTTAATGCAGCTTTAAAAAATGACATTTTATCAAATTTTAAATCAAAATTCTGTTTAGAGACTAAAACTGGGGAGAAATAAATTGGAGGATTACTTTCGTGATTCAGCTAAAATAAGGGACCAAAACTGCAATTAAGCCTACAGAAAAAGACTCTATGTCATAGATTATGCCTCCTCTATATTTTGATCTTTTTTTTTAAATGTTTAATTGCAGTTTTTGTCTTCCTATTTTTATCAATTTACGATTATGTACAATAATTAACATCAATGAAATTGCAATAAAATATTTTTTTTTTATATTTTTGTAATTTAATTAATGCATTTATATGGTTCTATATCATGAAATAGTATATCACATTATTTAAAATATGTTAAATCGTCATTTTTTTTAGTTCAAATATATGACAAATGGATCAAAACTATCAACTTTAAAATACAGATATCAATTCTCTGAATTGGTTTAAATAGAATGATCAAAATTACATTTAAATATTTTTAAAATAAATATGTGAGTGTTAT
>JBBPBR010000007.1:39434234-39445944 GCA_037974775.1 Cicer pinnatifidum
AGTTTTTCATAAATCTCTAAATCCTTTTTTTAATTTTTATTCATATTTTCTTTATAAAATAACATTAATTATTAAATAATCAACAAATAAATTTATTAATTAATAATATAAAACATTTTAATTTTTAATATATCATAAAACATGATTTGTTAATGGACATTTATAAATCAATGTGTCATGATAGTTTATCAATTTTTTTTTGAACCAAAATTAATTGTCTCTGATTTTATTAATACTAAATAAAAAATAAAAAAAATTACAAAAACTAAAATCGAAAAATATATATTACATAAATAAAAAAAATATATTTAAATTAAAATATTTTTATATCTATCACTCTCACAGATACGAGAAAGTAAGAGAATAAAAAGGAGGTGATCTTTCTTCTATTATTGCTTTGGATCCCATGCCATTTGAGAAGAAGCAACACCTATAAGGCCAATGATTTTTCATAATCAATACAAAATTGAAATGCTGATGGATGCTAAAAGTTGTTTTTTAGTACTTTGGTCAATGTCTCTTAGAAATTAACACCTATGTAATGCCTCCAATTCATGTCATATGAAGTTTTAATGTAATGGGGTGTAATGAGTATACGTGTTATCTTTTTTTTTTTTTTTATCTTTTATATATCATATTATTATGGGGTATCTCTTTCTTCCTGATATAAAATGTTTTTAAGCCACGGTAGTATATATTCATGTCAATGTTTTATGGTTTTATTTATTGGTTGAACAAATATAAGTTAATGAGCGTTTAATAATTGATTTTTCTATTATGCTTCGGTGGACAGAAGCATCGTCATCTTGCTGGTATGGTACACATCATATAACACTCAACAATGTTGTATTATATATTATTTGTTTTGTGATCACTTTTTTGTTTTTTTAGATAATAAATAATACTATAAACTTAAATATAATTGTCAGTTTCAGTTCCAATGAATATATATTATTTTTTATTATAAAATAGATAAAATTAAAATATAAAAATTTAATTTAACTAATGATATAATTAATTATTAATATTCAAATTTAAAAAAATATTAAATATTATTTTTAATTAATAATATTATATTATTTATTAATGTGATACAATCATGTACCGTAAACTTGAATTTAGAGATCAAATAACATTTATTAAAATAAAATTGAAAATATAAAAACAAAAATTGTGATAAATTAGCATTGTGTAATAATTAATTGCGTTTATTAAAACGAGGATGTGTGGCGGCAGGGAAAACAATGACCTTTGTCAAAATGCTATGGTGGTGAAGATTACTGCCCGCCGAAGTGTATAATGGTTTTATGTTGTTTTTGAGTTTCGTAAAATTGTTTAAAAATTTTAATTTATGTCACTAAAGTTATTATTGGGTCTAGTCGCGGATTAGATCGCTATTTTAAATTGTTTTACTATAAATTGTGCAAGACAGACTATCAACCATGCAATTCCTAAGATAAAGTAATTCAGATTTATTTTATCGGAGTTCTATTGCACCGTAGAAAATTGTTCTAGAATTACACCATCGATATGGCGATTAAAGGCACTCTCAATATGACGATTAAAGTCAATCGCAATATGGTACTATGCCCCCTCGTAAATCAAAAAAACTACAATACAAAAAATCGCTCTAAAAGATTATGATACACAAACCGCTACAAAAGACTACACAAACCGCTACAAAAGACTACGACACAAAAACCGCTCATTAGTATTAGGACCACTAAAAAATCGACGGGACTACGACTTAAAAATCGCTTTAAAAGAATAGTGGTATTAGGACCACTCAAAAATCGACGAAATTACATCATAACAACCGTTCTAAAAATCGAAGAGACAGAAGAAAAAAAAAATGAGACGTGGCTCGAGAATCAGTCGAACATAATAGAAAAGAGAAAAGAGAAAAAGTTGTAAATATATTACTTTGATGTAAATTTTTACAAGAATTTAAAATTTATTATATAATAATAGAAGCAATCTCACATATTTTTTTTTTTTTTTATCAAATATAAGACTTTATTATTTATAGTATTGAAAAGTATTCAAAATATTAGAATTTTTTAATATGTAATAAAAAAAATTTAAATCACATATTAATATACTTTTATGTTCCACCACTTTAAAGTTTGTGGTTTGAATGTTTAGTGTTTCCTCGCTCACGAAGATGATTCATCCTCAAAAAAGTTTTTGTCCACGATCTTTATTCTTTACAAAAATTTGATTTGGATGAGGTGAATCCCAAAAATCTGACTGTGGTAATTAAGGAATTAAATGCATAATGGAATTTGGTAGAGGATACTTTTAGCGGTGCCATAATGATGAATAAGTAGTTCGATATGGAGAATTTTGTGAAAGTAAGTTATGGAAACAATCAATGCGGTGCTAATATTTCTTTAAATGTTGAATTTTTGTGGGGAAAGTGGTGTTATTAGGCATTTAGTGGACCATCTCCGAAGACATGCTTTTAGTGGAACATCGGCCGAAGACATGCTTTTAGTGGAACATCTCATGTTCATGTTGGAGCCAAAGAGGGAGAAAGTGAATTAATTGTCAATGTAGGGGTTTGTGGAGGTGTAGGTAGAAGTAACAATGGTGCAATTATTAAGCAAAATGTTGAGCCTTTTCAAGAGTGTAAAGCTAGACATGACATTGGAGCGGGTTCTAGTGATTTTGTCTTTTCACCTTCGTATTATTCGCCCTCATTTTTTATTTGATATGAAATTTAGATTTTCATCACCGACTATAACGGATTCGGTTTTCTATATACACTTACACTCATTTATATATATACAAAATAATAATTTAAAAAATTATATTAACTATAATTAATATAATATAATTATTATTATTATACAATAATCAAATTAAAAAATATTAAAATCATTTTTTTATAGAGAGAACATTATAATTTTTAATATTTAAAATATATTGAATATGTACATGTATATAAAATTTAAAAATGATAATGATATTACTAGTGACTGGGTGCAAGACGAATATCAACACCGTCAAACTCGCCCCCACCTCCAAGTTTTAATTTCGAGGAAAACCCGCCCCAAATCAAAACGGATTTTCCCCGTCTAAATTGGAACGAGTTTGGGTGGGCACCGGCGGGTGCGGGTTTTGTTGTCATCCTTATATGACGTCTGTTTTGGAGTTTTTAGTGCAGCCTAACAAGCTTTGCGGGGGATATACGTTTGGCAATAACGAGACCCTAGTGCAAGAAGTCCCACCTATACAAGCGACCGATTTGTTTTTAACATGTTCAACCTTGATTGTCATTCAGTCTGTTTTCAAGGGTGCTAAAGAAGAGGTCATTCAGTTTGTTTTTAAGAGGTAATGTGTGGTGCACCAAGAATCTTGTACTCTTGCACCCGATTGCAAGCTCGATTTGTCAATTATTCTATCGTCTAGTGTGAAATGATGCAAGCGTCAATTTGCTAAATTGAAAAATATTGCAAGATTATTTGATATGGATCACAAAAACTTTGTAACCAGAACCAAGAAAAAGATCGAATTTTGAAAGCTACGAATGAGCCATGTCAAAATCAAGTAAGTTCTCATTCGAATGATTCTTTGAGCAGTGGTGATTAGAGGAATTGTGTTCTTTTACATGATAATGAGGAAGTGGTAAGGGATGAGGTGTGGCATTTGGGCAATAAGACAAGATTATAATTTGATGGCACAAAGGCAGAGGCTGTGAGAAAATTGAGATATTTGGAGGAGCGAGATAAAAGTAACATTGGAAGAGGGAGGCGAGGGAGACACATTGATTTTGCATGAGGATGGTTTTTGGGAGTATCTTTGTTGTTATGAAGATCATTAGTTATAATGTAATAGGGTTGGGAGGTGTAGCTAAAAAAAAGAAAGTTAGAGAATTGAATTTGATTAATAAACATGATTTGGTTTGTATCGAAGAAAAAAAATGGCATCAATAGATCAAAAGTTGTTTGAAGTTCTCTATGGCTTGAAGGAGGTGAGTTTTTCTTTTAAATATGTTCTTGGAAGATTTGGGGGCCTACCTGTAATGTGGGACACTAAGTGTATTCACATGTCGTATTCATCTATGTTTTTTCATGCTATTTGTTGTGAAGGAGTTTGGTTGAAAGAAGGGATTCTAGTAAAGGTAACAAATGTTTATATACCTTGCGTTATACAGGGTAATAAAGAGTTATGGTTAAGCATTGGAGTAAAATCAAGCTAGAAGAGGGGTTGCGTTGGTGTATTTGTGGTGACTTTAGTTCTATTTGATGCGTACAAGAGTGTAAAAGGGCAGGGAGAGTTTTGAGGGAGGAATAGCTGATATATTTTAATGATTTTATTGGTAATGCTTAGTTGGTGGATCGACCTTTAATTGTGAGGAGGTTTACATGGTCTTGTTTAGATGGAGCTAGTATGAGTTGTCCGAATTGGTTTTTGTTGTCTGAAAAATGGTGTGAAATATGGAGTTCTTGTTCTTAATGGGCTTTACCCCAAGTTTTGTCGAATCATTGTCCCATTATGATTTTAGACATGGTGAATAATTAGGGTTCAAGTCCATTTCGTTTACTGGTTAAAATTTGAAGGGTATCATGAGATTATTCAGGAAAGGTGGAAGACCATTTCTTTTGTAGGCTGGGGTGGCTATGTTTTAAATGAGAAGTTAAAAGGGATTAAACAGTCTCTCAAGAAATGGCATCAAAAGCATAATCATAATTTAGGTGAGCAAATCAAATGTTTAAAAGAATGACTTAATAAGTTTGGATCTAAAAGAGGAATCTAGAACTTCAGATGAGGCCGAAATTGTCGAGCATCGTTTTGTTACAATGCAATTACTTTCATTGTCTATAATTAATTGCAGTATTCAATGGTAAAAGTCAAGTACAATTTGGCTTCAAGAATAAGATTCTAATTCTAAATATTTTCATGGGCTGGTGGCTTGTAGATGGAGAACTAAATTTATTGTTAGCATAGATGTTGATGGGGTTAAGGTGGATGTTTCTTTTTGGGGAAGAGGAAGTTAAACAAGCAGTTTGGGATTGTGATAGTTTTAAGAGTCTAGGACTTGATGTGGATTAACTTTGGTTTCTTTAAAGAATTTTGGGAGGACAATAAACCAGAATTTATCGGGTTCTTACATGAATTTCATGTGAATAGTAGATTGGTGAAAGGAACCAACTATATTTTCATTGTTCTTATTCCAAAGAAGGATATCCCTCAAATTTGAATGATTATCGATCGATTTCTCTTATTGGATGTATGTACAAGGTGTTGGCAAAAGTTTTGGCAAATAGATTGAAAGGCGTGATGGACAAGATGATTTTCGAAAATCAGTCTTCTTTTATTAAGGGGCGTCAAATATTAGATGAAATTTTGGTGGTTAATGAATTCGTTGATGAAGTCAAAAAGAGAAAGAGAGAACTTATTTTATTTAAAGTGGACTTTGAAAAGGCTTATGATTTTGTGGAATCGGATTACTTGGATATGATCCTTACGTCTATGAAATATCCAACGAAATGAAAATCTCGGATTTATGCTTGTCTGAGTTCAACCTCAACTCAATTCCTGGAAAACTTCTATTGGTAAATGTAAGACTCTGAATTTTCTACACTTTAATTTTTGCAATTTTATTATTTTTTTGTGTTGAATTGCTTAAGATTTTAGCCATATTTTTATTCTATGAATTAAGTACCAAATTATAATTTGGTTAGAGTTAGTAAAATATTTTTTTAGAGAACCGTATAAAATTATTTATTGGAGTATAATTTAACTAAGTTATAAAAAATTTAATTCCGAACAAAAATTTTAAAATGTCACATATTATTGATAAATTTATCTGTCAATTGAGTTGCGGCGAAAGTAGATATTTTTATTAAATTAGATTGAGATGTGAGTAAATTAATGTGTATAAGCGTGATTAGATGTTACAATGATGATTTTATAATATACCTAATTATTTAAATTATTTACTTATTATATATATATATATATATATATATATATATATATATATATATATATATATATATATATATTTCACGTTTTCCCCTTCAGCTTCTTCGTTCCTATTCCTTTGCCTTATTTGTGCTTTAAAAAAAAGAAGTAGCTTTGGTTTTAAAAAAACAAAAATAAAATCTTCTATTTTCTACTAGATCAAAGCCTCCATTCAATAAGTATTAATTAGGAATAAAAGTTGCTCCTCTCTACAAGATGGTGCTTGTGAGCTAATTTATTTGAGGTGAGACACTTACTTCTTCCTTTTTTTTCCCTAAATTCGTAAACTTTATACGGTGGGGGATGAATGAAATTTTTGAGTTTGTAACAAATCCTTTGTTGTTGTGATGTGTTGTGTTGTTGTTGTTGTTGTTGATGATGATTTTGTTAGTAATGGTTAAAAAAAAAAAAGGAAATTGGTTTTTGATAGTTTTTGATATGAAATTCTTTTTTAAAAGAGTCAAAGTTTCATGGATTAAAATACAAACTTTGTTGAAAAATATATATTTTGAAAATGATAAAAATATTTCAAAGAGTTAGAACTTTGAAATTAGAAAAAAATATTCATTGATATTTGTTTTGTGTGACTATGTTGTTATGAGGTAAATACTTTGATTGAACTTTTAGTCTTTAAAAAAAATGTAGTGGATCAAACTTGTAGTTATTTGAGAAAAATAAATAAAGTATGGCAAATTTGAGAAAAATTTGGGGTTGAGTGAAGTTTTTTGAGAGTAATAATTTAAAATACTTTCGAAAAATTGTTAGTGAATTAACTGAAAAAGTAAAGGATGTTAATTTATAAAAATATGTTTCATATGTTGAAAATGTGTTTTGCTTAATAATATTATTAGTCTTTACTCATTATAAACTCTTTTAGTAAACTATACTCTAAGGGGGTTAGGAGTAAGAAAGAGTTTGTAAGGTAGTTAAAATTTCAGAAATTAATTTGACTAAGTTAAACACTATTTGATTAAAGGTGTTGGCACAAATGAGATTTTTCGCTGTGTTTTATTGTGGTAGCAATAACTGTTTAAAAAAGTATAACTAAGGTAATGACTCATTCCAAATTTTTAGTTTGCACATAGAGACCTTATATGTGTGATTTATGTATGATTGATCTGTGAATATGTGATGATTAATATTGATGTGGTGATGCATTCTTGAGTGATAATATGTGTTCCTACATGTTATGAATTTTATGGAGGATAATATGTCTTGAATATACTATCTAAAAATTATGAAAAGTTATTAGTGTGTAATGAGTATTAAAAGAGGAGTCTTTTAATAGCTACATTTACATGATGATTGTTGTGAAAGAGTTAGAGTATACTCATTTCATAAGTAGTGGTGATTGTGATGGGCCATAGTGTTAGTGGTGACTGTGATGGACCATGAGATGGTTCCATAAGTTGATTGGTCCATCTTACCCTTACGAGGATTTATTTGTCGTGTAGGTCTATGATAGACTACACTCTAGTAAATCGTGTTGATTTGTGATAGGCGACACCTTGATAATTAATACTGGAATGTGAGAGGCGATACATTTATGATTTACGCCCCTCTAGGAGGGTTTGAAAATTCTGGAATCATGTGCATTAGCATATAAGCACTGCATTAGGGTGTTTGGCACGCGAGTCATGTTTGTTATAATATGATATTTATATATACATACTCTGTTATTGTTTGTTATCATGTCGTAATTGCTAATTGTTATTGCTTGTTTTTATGACGTAATTGTTAAATGTTATTTGTTAATTTCGGTTGATGACCATTTACATTATTGTGGAAATTGGGTTTTGCCCTCAGATGATACCCGAATAGTTCCATCGACTGTTACCTTGATGACAAAAATGTTGTTAGACTTCCCTGATTGACACTTGCCGAATGCTTGGGCATACGACCCCATCTCATGCAGGGCTACATATATAGGTCAAGTTAGAGCTCCCACTTTTGGTAGTGAGCTGTTTTGAGATTCTTGCGTCACCAAAGCCACTTATCTTGTGGGTCGACCTGACCTCTGAGGAGACTGATCCCTCCATGGCTAATGAGGAGGAAGAAGTTACTTTGAAGAGAGATACTACGTCAGATGAGACTTGTGCAGTGTGTAGAGGTCACCCTTATTATTGTAGTTTCCAGTGGATGATCAAATTAGTTTTTGTTGTATAGGACCTTAGTGTCTTTCTTTTGGTGGTTGTACTTATTTTATTTTGGGATGAGTGTACCTACGACATTCTTTGACAGTTGACTTTGTTTGGTGTGTCCATGTTCCATTTTTTTTGACGTGATCATGTGAGAGATAACATTCTTGGAGCAATATTTATGTGCATGTGTCTGTCGAGAATACCCTAAGTGTATGAGCGATGTATGATAGGTCTCATAGCCTCGATGTATTTTCTATTTGTATACTTTGGATTATCGTCTCAAAACTATTTTAGATGGGTTGTATATATGATGTATTTAGTTATGATTCTTGTCATTTTGTGTGACGACATATTATTTTATTAAGTTACTTTTTTTTAAAAAAAAATTCACTCGCGTTGTTAAAAATTGGGGTATTACATTGTGGTATCAAAGCTTTTGTTAGATTGTAGTTCGACCTATAGGTTGGGAATCATTATCTCATCATGCGTCGGGGTAAGTTGTTTGAGTTGTTAGGTCTTGTGTAGTTGGTATGTGTTGATGTAGTTGAATGTTATTTTTGGAATTCTTCTAAGTGATGTTAAGATTTATTCTTGATGTTGGTTTTCAAGGAACACATATCCATGAATTTATTTGGATGAAATATTTTTTTGGATGAAATATTCATGAATTTATTTGGATATTGCTTATAGAATTGCCTTGGGGCTCTATATGGAACACATATCCAAGTTAACGTGTCGGCTATTGACAAACCAAAATATAGTAATAGAAAAAGGGATATATCTACCAATGTCCTTGGTGCATGTTTTAAAGATTTGAAATTTATTCATGTGTTGTCTGGATGAGAATGATCCACATTAGACTCGGGGGTGTTGCGGGATGCCATTTTCATGAGGAATGACATACATGTTCCCAAATGTTAGAATAATCATAATATCATAAAAAATTTAATAGTAAAAAAAATAGTAATAATTATATTTTTATTTGACAACTCTATTTTACTATATGTTATTATTATCTTATGGATGTTGGGTATACAAATAGTGCAGGATTTCTTGCTCCATATAAAGGATGTCCCTATCATCAGAGCGAATGGATACATGAGTATACATCATCGAATAAACAAGAGTTCTTTAATATTTTACACTATATGGCAATAAATGTGATAAATAGAAATTTTGGATTGCTAAAAATGCGATCGTTTAAAAATGAGGATGACAAGAGTTCATTATATATGTTTCCATTCCTATATGTGATTTGTTTTCTATTTTATTGATGTTGAAATGTTAAAATACTATATTATTTATAATTTGGTTGTACAATAGGAATGAAATATGAGTTTAACACGCAATCAAGTAACAAGAGAAAGAGAGATCATAAAAAATGGTATGAAAATGAGGATGAATCCTTTCTCGATATACTGATTGAAGCTGTGAAAATTGGTCTAGGAGGTGATAAGGGAAAGTTCAAAGCAAACACCTTAACATTGGACGAGGCAAAATTGGAGCAAAAGTTTTCTGGACGTAGAATTAAGGTAAAGTCACACATTAAATCTGCAATGAAGAGACTAAAGTTAGTTTATGGAAATTTATGATATGTTAAATCAAAGTGGATTTGGTTGGGATGAAGATAGAAATACGATTAAGGTGGATAATGAAGAAGTGTGGAAGGAATATGTGTGAATGTTAGTGTTTATTAATTTAATTAAACTTCATATATATTTTAGTGAGTTCCTTTATAATTATTTGAAAAGTTATATTTTTTATTTATGTGTAGAGTCATCCAAATGCAAAAGATTATAGGTATGCTCCAATTCCACTTTGATAAGTTTGTTCGTGTTTTTGGAAAATATCGTGCTATTGGTAAATGAGGTACTCTCCTTGATGATAATGTTGAAGAGATAAATAAAGAAGCGACATAACAAATTAATGATGAAGAGCTTGGAGTAGAAAGTATTGAATCACCATCTCTTTGTCAATTACAATCTAGGAGAAAGAAAGAATATTGCTACTTCTATTATTGTACTTGATTTTACTTATCTAACTTTAGTAGATTTTACTTTTGTTGGTTTATTTTGTATGGTTTGATGAAACATGTAAGACACTGTATTGTTATTTTATGATACTTTATTGCCGCTACATAGTCAATAATTTTAATTTGATGCAATGTGTTGAAAATTTTAATAAAATATGCTTTTTTAGTAGGGTAAACAATATTTTCAAGTATATAACATTACTTCATAAATTATTTATATTTTTTTAGTATTTTTATTTATTAAAAAAAAATATATGAATATTATTTTGAAAGAAAAAAATTAAATAGATTACAAGGACAAATTTGTCATTTTATCACAACATAAATCATATCATTTGAGTATATTTTATCAAACACTAGATATGATAAACTAATTTTATCAGGTTTGTTATCATGTGCGCATCAAACACATAATATGATAACTATTTGTTACGTCCATATCATATCCCGTCTTTATAATGCTCTTTATCGTATCATGTCTCTATCATATTTTATCCATTACACGAATCCTTAGTTCATTTAACTTATTTTTAATTATTGTTCATTCAATTTTGATCCTTTAACATGACTTTTGTTAGTCAAGTTGATCATTTATGTTATTTTCTGGCAAAAAAAATTATATTTTATATATATGTCATCTCACTCATGTTCAAACACATAAATCCAGAAATTTATGATCTCTTTCAATATAAAATCTCATAATAATAACAATAAAAAAAAAAACTAAAAATAGGACACTTCAAATTGTAATGTGCTCATAGCCTTTGATTTGGATTCTAATTAATGAATATTTGTATTTTAAAAAAAGAAGTTAATTTTACCAAAACTTTAAATTCAATTTGTTAGTTTTGTTCCTTATCCGTAATCAACTAACTTACCCATTATCTATTTTAAACTCATCTCTTCTTATATCAACTAACTTATTCATTATCGATTACTTTTTACCAAAGGTTGTCATAGTAGAAAAAAAAAATACTAGTGTTAATAGTTTACACTAATCTGTATACAACAATGATATTTGGATAATTTTTTGACACCGTATATCCAATACTTTATAAACTATACTCAATTTTAGTGTGTTCAAATTCTTAAAAGAAATAAAAAAATTAATATGAAATCAGAGATTGTATAAAATATAATGTATATAATACTCATTTTATATACATATGCATCCTAAATTGATTATTTTGTCAAAACCTTATAAAAGGTAGAACAATTCCCTTCACTCAAAACATTTTTCCACCGAAAGAAAAGAGGGAGCATTTACCTTTCTGAAATATAAGTAACAACAAAGAAATAGATAGGAAGCATGGCGTGCAAGCGTACTCTTTCTTATTCTATTTATGTTTCTCATGCATGTCTACCAAATTAAAATCCTTTAAGGGAAATAGGTAAGAACATAATTCAACCAACCAATCATTAAATTCAAACTTTGTACAAGGTTGGACTTTGATTGCTGACCATTATACATTGAATCCTTAAATTAAGTCTTCATTTTGAATTCTACATTTCTATAGTACTTCATCCATTTCATATATTTTGTAATATATATATATATATATAT
>JBBPBR010000007.1:39447237-39461011 GCA_037974775.1 Cicer pinnatifidum
AATGTGACTCTAAAATGTGACTCTAAATATATGTATTCTTTCAAATTACTAAATGTACTTATTATTATTTTTCTAAATATATTCTTTATTAATATTATATTCTATTACATCAAAGAAAAAAAAATACTAATTTATTTTGGAAAATTAAAAGTCAAATTTGAATACATTAATTCATTTCTAGTATAAAGAGTATTTTAGGAACATTCACACATAAAATAAAATATAGATATTTAAATCCCTATCTACTTTTCATAATAAGTATGAAGAAAACAATGAGACTTATAATTAGAGATATAGAGATATAGATAATATCATACATACTAACATTAACTACTTAGATTTCAATGGTTAACAAATTTGAATTACATACAATTACATTGATGTTGATCGTTTGATTAAAACTAAACTGTTCAAATTCTAAAAGAAAATTTTAATATTTTTTTATAAATAAAATTTAATCATAAAATCTTGATCATTTAATAATATGACTCAGTGCGGACATTGAGTTGTTCCTGTACAAAAATATAATAAGTGGTAAACCTATCCATTGCTATGGGATAACTTTCTCTACCTCAATTTTTTTTAGAGTAAGTAAATGTAGTTTTATACTTAACTATCTCAATAAAATATATTTAGCTACCACAAATAAGTATATTATTAGTAATAGTTTCAATCTCTATTGCAATATTATAACTAAAACATTTTTAATAGTAAAAATTATTAAAACATGACTAAAAAAATAAAAATGATAGATTTCTTACAAATAATTTAACTGCTTATATTAGAAAAGATATTACTAATTATTATATATTTAGTTATAGATAAATTTGATTCAAATATTTTTGAATATTACTTGATTAATATATAAATTTTTATAAATATTAATCGCCTCATAAAAGTTAGACTACTTTCGCCACTAAATCTGATGTAAGGAGTATATATGAATTTTTTTTTATGGAAATAAAATGAAAGAATCGCATGTAAGCTTTTAATAATTTAAAAAATAAAAATTAATTTCCTTATGAAGAAAATAAATAAAAACTTTGATGGATAAGTGAAAACCAGAGATTTTCCGACAAACGTAATCTGATTAGTAGTTTAAGCGTGGGACCCAACATAATTCAACGGCGGCTCACGGCACGCGCGTAGCATATCACGCTATTTAAATTCTCTTTCTCACCCTTCCTATCTATTTCTACCAAATATTCCTTATTCACTATTTCTAAGTTTCACTCTTCTTTTCGGTCGCCGGAATCTGATGCAAAAAATCACCACCGGCAGTGGCATGGTGCTGTTCTTCAGTGCACGCTCCATTCTGATTCTGGTGACTCTGGCAGCGTCAATAGTTGTTCTGCCGCTTATATTGCCACCATTGCCACCGCCACCGTTGGTATTCCTTCTATTTCCTGTTGGGTTAATGGCGGCGTTATTGTTGCTTGCTTTCTCGCCGTCGGAAGCAGCCTTGTTGAAAATATAGTCGTTTAAGAGGAATTGTATAGCTGTATATATCACCATTTTCTTCTTAGACGATTGTTTTTATAAAAATATATGCATTAAATTATTAATACAACCTTTCTTGCATTACACCATTAGTTGTCAAAACAGCATTACTTTTTAATGTTTTGAAATTTCTTTATGTTGCTTTTTTAATTTATTTTTACTAATAGTTGATTAGTAGCCAACATTACATATTTAATAAATTAATATATCATCGTTTTTTTTTATTAATTTGTTTATGAATTTTTATAAGAGATGATACATACTACAAACGTTAAATCTAATTAAATATTTATCAGTTAAATTAGAAATTATAGAATTGTTTTATTAATTCTATATAGTATAGAGTATATTAAAACATAAATTCATAAAATCTTAAATATACAATTTTGTAAAAGTTTAAGATATCGGACGGTGATATATATGAAAGTTTATTATATATTATATTTAATTAATAATATTTAAAGGAATAAATATTATATTTAAAAAGATGAGTTACTTGATGTAGCACTTGTATTAGGTGTATCAACAATGACATTAATTATCAAAGGTATCAAATATAGTTAATTAGTTGTATTTTCTATTTCTGTTTAGTTTGTTATTTAGTTAATCTTCTATCTTTACATATTTATAAACTCATCTCACACTTACATGTTGAAGTTATAATACTATAATTCAGTTTTAATTTAATAAAATGATTGATGTATTATTCTGAAAAATTGTTCAGTCTTGCTTGTTTTGATATGGTATGAGTCCATTTTTGTTCATCTTCAATATCTATATTTCCTCTTCTTCGCCTTTGATTGTTCATCAATGGAAGAAAACCAGACTTTGCAACCAATCCCAACTATATTCACCCCAATAAAAATCCATTGTCGGTTCTTGTTACTCCTTTTTTAGATTGCAATACTATAATTCTTGAGCTCGCATGATGAATGTTTCACTGATCTCCACAGCTAAAGTTTCTTGATGGCACGTTGGTCCAACCTTCACAAGCCAATTATGTCTACGATCTATGGGCCTGCTGTAATAATATGTTGCTCTCGCGGTTGCAAAAATTAATCTTGGAATGCATTGTAAATTCTATTCTTAATTTTGATCGATAACCGAGAAAGATACTCTTATTTAGTCAATTTTATTTTAGTTTGTTTTTCTACTAAACTACTTTCCTTTTTTTATCTCTTTATAGTTAGTATGTTAATTGATGGTTGATTGTAAATATATTGTACAAATAGCCTTTTGCTATTTTTTTTTCAATTAGAAAACAGTTTCTATTATTCTATAATATAGTATAAGTTGAAAAAAAAAAAATAAACAAACTTTTTTCACTTTTCTCTTTTATTTCCCTTTTTCTCATTTTTTTGCAATTTTTGTTTCTGTTTCAATGGCAGAATTTCAAGACCCACAATAAAATCATTCTCCTCTTGTACTTAATCTTTCCAAATTCCAACCCTACCAGTCACTTCTATATTCATCTAAATGAAAATCCTTCATCTTCCCCCAAATCCCGACCCTACCATATTCATCCAAATGAAAATCCTTCTTTTATTTTGGTTTCCTTGGTCTTGGATGGTTTGAATTATCTAGCATGACCCCCCGCTATGTACATTTCTTTGGAGATGATGAATATATTCGGTTTCATTGATGGCAGTACTCAAATTTTTCATTTTGAAAAGTGTTGCAATACTCTCGTTATATCTTGGCTTTATCATTCGATTCCTAAGATTGTGAGCAACATTTTATGGATCGATGAAGCTTCTTATGTTTGACAAGAACTCAAAAATTGGTTTACTCAAGGTGACTTTGTTAGAATCTCTCAAAATCACTTCAGATCTCTCCTCTACTAAGTTAGACCATTTTTCAGCTACAACCTATCTTATGAATCTGAAGAAAATCTTCAACGAGCCCTTCAATCTTCACCCTATTTCATCATGTTCCTCTTCGTTAACTGGTTTCTACTACACCTTTACTAAAGTCTCTCAATATCGAGATCACAATCTTATTTTGTAATTTCTACAAGGTCTCAATGACCACTACTTTGCAGTTCGTTCCCAAATTCTTCTTCTTAATCCTCTCCCTCCTCTTACAAAGAACTTTTCCTTGATTTTACAATAAGAACGTCAATTGAACATTGGAAATATTGGAATTTTTCTTGATCATACTGTTTTGGCTATTGACACCTGTAATTCCTCTGCAAAATCCTTTAATGATAAACCTAAACAAAATTAAGGTACTACAAAAGGTAAATTTTTCCTTATTTGGATATTAGATTTCGGTGCCACGAATCATTTTACCACATCTTTATCTTTTTATACAAGTTACAAATGTATAAAACCTATTTATATTCGATTTTCCAATGGTAATTTGACTTCGGCTTCTTAAAGTGACACTATGGTTTTGAACGATTCAATTACCTTATACAATATTCTTTTAATATTGTTATGTTAGCAAACTCCTTGAGTGTACACCATGTACTTTAACCTTTTCAAATACCTCTTGTATTATTCGGAATTGGAAAAATTAAAGATGATTGGTAATGCCACTCTTTGCCATGGCTTATATGAACTATTTATTCATCAATCTAATACTCATGATGCATCTAGGACTGCTCCTTCTATTCATGTCGTAGATAAAATTACTCCTATTTTTCCTTTGAATCATGTTTGACACTATCGATTAGGAAACCCTTCTTCTACTTGTTATACTAATGTAACCAAGAAAAATTCTATGGTATTACCTATGATTTGTCCCATTGAGATATATGTCACTTTTACCAGCAAAATAATTTATCTTTTTCTTTTATTGTTTCTGATTCTATTTTGGATCTTATTCATGTTGATATATGGAGACCTATTGCTACTCCTTCTATTCACGGTCATAAATATTTTTTAACTACTGTTGATGACAAATCTAGGTTTATTTGGATAAAATTAATGACTGCCAAGCACAAAACTAGGAATCACATTATTTCTTTTGTTCATTATGTTGAAACTCAATTTAACAAAAATATATTGATTTTGAGTTTTCTATGGTTATTTTTTTTTTTAATGAAAAATGTATTATTCATCATACTTCTTGTGTTGAAACCCCTCAACAAAATGGGGTAGTTGAAAAAAACATCAACGTATCTTAAATATTACTAGAGTTTTTTGTTTCAGTCTCATTTACCCTTTTCTTTTGGAGCTATTTTGTTTCACATGTTGTTCCTATTTTGAATTTTTTACCTTATATGAAATTACAAAATTTGCGCCTCCTTACTTTTTGTTATACAATAAAGAGCCTAATCTTTCTCATTTATGAGCTTTTGGATCTTTATGCTTTGCTTATACTATTTCAGCTCATAGGACTAAGTTTCAATCTAGAACTAGAAAATGTATTATTTTGGGTCATAAAGATGGTGTTAAAGGGTATATTTTATTTGATTTACACACCAATGAAGTTTTGATTTCAAGAGATGTTGTTTTTTATGAAAATATATTCCCTTATGTTAACATTAATTCTGTTATTACTAAAATTCATGATCAGCTTCCATTGTCCACTGCTTCTAATTTTTCAAATTTTTCTAATGAATTGGATACTGATGTTGATGGTGATATGCCTTCCACTTTATCCCATTTCGTTTGTCCTAATGTTTCTTATAATAATACTGATATGGATGAACCTGATATTGCTTCTCATGCTATCAATTTTGTTTTACCCCATTCTCCTAATTCTAATATTAGAACTTCTACTAGATCTAGAAACATCCTTGCATATTTAAATGACTATGAATGTTCTCTTGTTTCTATTCCAAAGCCTTATATCCACAATATTTCGAGTAATCCTCATAACCTTAGTCATTTCTTACCTTATGATCATGTGTCTTCTTTTCATTGTTCTTATATTTTTTCTCTTTCTGTTAATTCTACTATACAATTTGATTTCCATAAAAAGCAATGGACCAGGAAATTAATGCCTTAAAACTTAATCACACTTGGGATTTGATTGAATTACTCATTGATAAGGATGTTATTGGATGTAAATGGGTTTATAACACCATATTAAAATTTGATGGTACTATTGAAAGGCACAAGGATAAATTTGTTGCAAAGGAGTACACTCAACTTGAAGGAGTTGAGTTTTTAGAAAAAAATTTCTCTGTTCCAAAAATTACAATTGTTAGATTAGTTTTATCTATCGCTGCTGCCAAACACTGACATTTACATCAATTAGACATCAACGATGCTTTTTTGCATGTGGATCTCCAAGAGAATGTTTATATGCAACTTCCTCCTGATTTTGACTCCCTTAAGCCTAATATGGTTTGTAAACTTAAAACGTCAATTTATGGTTTGAAACAAGTTAGTAGTAATTGGAATCATAAGCTTACTTCATCCCTAATTTCTTTTGGTTATGTTTAATCTTTATCTGATTATTCTTTGTTTGTTAAGAGTCATGCTTCTGATATTACTATCTTGTTAATTTATGTAGATGATATTGTGGTTATTGGAGATGACATTGATAAAATTCATTTCGTCAAAGCTTTTCTTGATTCTTCTTTCAAAATTAAAGACTTAGGTCCACTCAAACCTTTTCTTGGTCTTGAAATGGTTTATTCAAAGAAGGGTATCTCATTGAATCAACGCAATTACACATTGGAATTGCTTGATGACATAGGACTTCTACATTGGAAGCATGCCACTACTCCAATGCTGCCAAATTTGAAGTTGTCTAAAGATGATGGCTCACCTTACCCAGATCAGAAACAATGTTGTTGACTCATTGGTCGTTTGCTTTTTCTCACACATATCAGGTCATGTCTCTCCTTCTCTATTCAGAACCTTAGCCAATATGTATCCAACCCTATGTCTTCACATTATCTTGCTGCAACTCAAATTCTTCATTATGAATTCTTCATTATATTAACGGTTGCCCCAGGTTCTTCTTCTTCTTCTTCTTCTTCTTCAGCATGCCCCGATTCTAGAAAATCAGTTATCGAATTCTCCATATTTCTTGGTTCTTCTCTTATTTTGTGGAAGTCTAAAAGTATACTGTTATTCGCGCTATAGCTCACACTACTTGTGAAGTTCAATGGCTCCTTCAAGATCTTAAGCTTCCTTTTTCTACATCGGTTCCAATTTTCTGTGTTAGTAACTCAACTATTTAGATTGCTCGAAATCCTATCATTGATGAACATATTGAGTTAGACTGTCATTTGGTTCATGAGAAATTGCAGAATATCGTCATTCACCTTTTACCTATTCTTTCCTCTGCTCAACTCGCTGACATTCACACCAAAGCCTTACCACCTACTTCTTTTTATTCTATTGTTTTCAAGGTGCACCTCATTGACATATCTGATTCCATCTTGCGAGGGTCTGATGAAGATACTCTTACTTAGTCAATTTTCATTTTAGTTTGTTTTTCTACTGTAACTACTTTCCCATTTTTATCTATTTGTAGTTAGTTTGCTAACTGATAGTTAGTTGTAAATACTTTGTATAAATAGCCTCTGGCTATCTCATTTTTCATTAGAATTCAATTTATATTATTCCATAACAATAACATATATGTAGTGTGGAAGAATCTAGAAAATCTCATCTTACAAGGTGATATTTTAAAATCTCCAACAATCATGATGATCTTACTCACCTTCGACAAGGTAACCTTGAAATCTCAACTTACTTTTACTCAATTAATATCTTTGTGGGGACAAATTGATTCTTTTAGACTCACTCTCAATTATACTTGTGTTATTCATTGCACTTGTGGAGTCGTCACTAATCTTAAAGATTTCAAAGAACAAGATTGTATAATAAAATTTCTGCAAGGTTTAATGGTCAGTTTTTCATTATTCATTTCCAAATCATGTTAACTGAACACTTACCTTCCTCATATAAAACCTTTTTGTTAGTTCTTGTCTAAAAGTACCAATTAAACCCCTCTTTTCCTTCTAAAACTTCTCCTTGAAATCAACACATGACAATGCAATTTCAAAATCGGGGAGACCGTGGTAATAATAACAATCTTATACACAAATGAATTACTATAGAGTTTCCTTTCATTCCACACATATTTTCTCATGATTGTTGATGGTTTTAGTAGATCCACTTAGATAATATTTATAAAATATAAGACTAAAATTAGGGCACATCTTGCTAATTTCATTTCTTATATTGAAACTCGAGATTCTACTAAACCAAATTGTATAAGAAGTGATAATAGAAATGAATTTTTGATGCATGATTTTTACTTGAGTAAAGGAATTCAATACCAAAGATCTTGATTTGAGTGTCCTCAATAAAATGATCTTGTTGAAAAGAAACATCAACATATCTTTAATGTGGCTAGATCCTTTTCCTTTCAAGTTCATTTGCCTAAAAATGTTTGGCATTTTTTTATATAGCATGTTGTCCATCTAATAAATAGATTACCTTATCCTATTATTAATAATGATACTCTTCTTTATGATAAACTTCATAGTTTACTTCATTTAAAAGTTTTTGATTGTTTGACCTATATATCTACTATTCATGTTCATAGAACTAAGTTTGAACCTTTGCTAGAAAATGCTTATTTTTGGGATATCGAGATGGTCCTTAAGGGTTTCTCTTGTATGATTAAATTTCTTGTTATATATTTGTCCTTAAAAATGATATATTTCGTTAAACTATTTTTCCTTTCTTACCTAATAATAAGGCTATTCCCTCTAACACCATTCCCCACATTAATTCTTATTTGGCAGATCTTGAACTTGATTATTTACCCCACCTATGTAAACACTCATCCACCACCTACTCACCAATCCCCGTTGATATTGCCACTATAATACATACCCACCTAATTATCTCAACGTCTATCAATGTGAGTCATCTAGCTCCTAAGAATATAACACAACCCTCTACCTTCCCTTTTCATTTTTCTTCAGTCCTACGTTATGATAGTAACACTTTTTGTTAAATGTAGTTAGAATTAGTTAGATATGATTTAAGGTAAATGAAAAATATTTATAGATCGTTCTAATTTTGTTAGGTTAATTACATTAAGAGTTTTATATAAAACTGCATCATACTTTAGTGTCATATTTTTTCATATTATTTTAAGTTTTATATTTTCTTTTAACTATTTCTCTATTTGTTGGGTTCAACCATGATTCTTAACATGGTAGAGTAATAATTATTCTACTACATTCTTTCTCAAGAATTTTTTGATAAAGTTTTCATAGAGAAATTTCATTGATTCATTTTTAGTTTTTCATTTTTAATTGAATTATTGGTATTTTCTAACAAGAATCTAATTGTATCAAATTTCATTTTAAATTTTTTCTTTATTATTGATCTCACACTCTTCTCTCCTTCGTTGCTCCATTGGAAAAATGTTATACCGGACATTGTCTTAAATGGTGGGGGTGGTTTGATGGATTGGTAACATCTCACTAACATGGTGATGCAAGCAATCAAAATAATATTCAAATTTGGATCTACTTTCACTACTAAGGATGAACTTGCTAAAGCCAAATTCTCAATTTACTCCACGTTCTTCATTCTTTCTCAACTAGATTGAATAATATTGAAGATGATTTGTGATTTATGATACGATTCTTTGAAAGTTTAAGTGTTGATTAGTCATTATCTTCTTTAGTGATATATTTTACTATCATTTTATTCTTTTTAGTCATTGTTGGCTTTCTCTTTGTGCTTCTACTACATGTTAGTAAAAAATTATCATTTTCTTTGTTATTTTATCCTATGGTATTAGACATTTTTTATTCTCTATGTGCTTCACTTCTATGATTGTTAAGCTTTGTTGGCCAAATTTGGCATTTGAAGACCCAAGATTGAGATTCTTGGTTCTATATTGGAAATATTTTCATATTAGCGCAAAGTAGGTCGAAGACTTCGACAAAAGTTATGCACCTCGACTACTACCACTTTGTACATGAATTTTCTTGTTTAGCTGATGTGATTACGATTAATATTATTTTTCTTCTAGATGAATTTTCTTATTTAGCCAATGCGATTACGACTTGTATTACTTTTCTTTCACTATTTACATTGTCTTTTCCTTTATCTTGTATTGTACTATTCTTCCCAAGTTGAAAATATTATTATACACTTCCAACTTGCGGGACTGTTAGATATAGTTAGATATGGTTAAGGTAGTTGGAAGATAGTTAAGATTAGGTGGAATTTTGTTAGGTTAGTTACACTAAGAGCACTAATTTATATACATCATACTCTAGTTGTATCATATTTATTTATATTATCATTTCAAGTTTTATATTTCCTTTTAACTATTTATCTTTTGGTTGAGCTCAACCATAATTCTCAAAGCTTCTAATTACAAGAATTTATGCCTTTCTATTTCCTCAATAATTCGAACCTAAATCTTTTGTACAAGTTTTGAAAAATTATTGTTTGAAACTTGCTAGGCATGCAAACTTAATTGGATGTCCTTAATTCTACTATATTTGATTTATTGTTGATTTATCTCCAAATAAAACACCTATTGGCTACAAATGAGTGTACAAAATAAAGTACCTTGATGATATATGATACTATAGAAAACACCTATTGACTGCAAATTGGTGTATAAAATAAAATACCTTTATGATATGTAATACTATAGAAAGGTACAAGGTTAGATTGATAGCTAAGAGTTACACTCAATTTGAAAGGTTGACTATTTCGACAACTTTTCATCGGTTGTCAAAATTACTACTATAAGAACTATTCCTTTTTTATCTTCTATTTTGAAATAAGTATTTAGAAAAATTGAATTTGAATAATATTTTTTTTATATGTGGATTTAAAGGAGGGCTATATAACCCTTCCTCCTTTGTTCAAATTTTACTCACTTTATTGCTGATTATTCTTTGTTTACTAAGCAACTTGGTGATCAAATCAGTGTCTTACTTTTGTACATAGATGTTATTGTCCTCATAGGTAATAGTATTTCTAAAATTCAACAGGTAAAATCTTTTCCGCATACCAAATTTAAAATCAAATATCTTGGTTCCGTAATGAAGTTCCTTGGGATAGAGGTTTCTAGATCCACCTTTTTATATTCTTCTAAATCAAAGTAAATACACTCTCAAATTGTTCAATGACACTAGCACTATAGCAACCAAACCTTATGGTACTCTTTATGATTCATCCATGAAATTATATTGTTCAAATTCAAAATTATACGAGGATGAATCATAGTACATGAAGATAATTGAATGTTCCTTTCATTACCCACTACATGGCATGACATAGGTTTTGTTGTCCAACAACTAACCCAACATGTTTCTAACCCTATACATGTTCATTATAAGGTTGTCACCCGGATCCTTTAATACTTGAAATCATGTTATGTCAAAGGATTATTTTATTCGTCCACTTCTGATTTATGCTTATCTAGCTTTGAAGATTCTAATTAGCTCACATGTCTAACTACCAGAAAGTAGGTATTTTACAGCGCTTTTTCAAAAAAGCGCTGTAATAGGATTTTATATATAACAGTAAACCTGCCAAAGACTTGCGCTTTCAAATAATTAAAGGACCTATTAGAGTGATTTTTGGAAAAGCGTTGTAATAGATTTTTAAAAAATAAATTAAGGAGGTCTTTTACAGCGCTTTTGGACAAGCGCTTTAAAAGGCTTCTAAAAAAACGTTGTAATAAGCTTTTAAAAAATAAAATAAGAAGGTCTTTTACAGCGCTCTTTCAAAAAAGCGTTGTAATAGAGTTTTATATATAACAGTAAACCGCTTCAGTTTCCTCTTTATTACATAAACTTCACTACGCTTCAATGTCCTCCTCCTCTTCATTATCTTTCTCATTGTGAAACCTATTGTTCCTACGAACCATATTGTTAACCATCTCCATTGCAAACCATCTCCATATTTGTTACTATCCCTATGAACATTATTACGTATTCTTTTCATTGCGAACCCTACTCTGTCCTACGAAACGTTCATATTTCTGCGCATTCTCGCTGTTCCTTCTTAAACGAAGCCGTAACCCTACGAACTCTACATATTTCTTCGCATTCTTCAGGTATTGTATTCATTTATTTCTTATATATATGTATATATATATATATATATATATATATATATATATATATATATATATATATATATATAATGTGTTTGTTAATGCTAATAATCACATTTATTTGATAGTGCTTTACAAGTTTTCCGAACTCAAAGGGGTGCTACAGTGTCGAAGCAAAAGTCAAATAAATCACATGGATTCCAATAAAGGTTTGAAATATATGTCTTTAAAATTTCATTAACAATCAATGCACATATATTTATTGACTTATATGTTTTATTTTATAGTGTCCTCGTCAAACTAACAACATAGACTGCGGATACTATATATTGCGATTCATGAAGGAGATTGTTGATATAATCCCAGAAAGAGATCTAACTTAAATAAAGGAATGCACCTATTACAGTGCTTTTTTGAAAAAGCGCTGTAAAACTAGTACAACAAGCAACGCATTTTTAGAAGAGATTTACAACGTTTTTTTTATTTATTTTAAAGAGCACTGTTGTATCTTTTTACAGCGCTAGATAATACAACACTTAATTTTTTGAAAAAACATTGTAAATGGCTTAAAAAAAGCGTTGTAAAATACTATTTTTCACGTAGTATCAAATAATGTACCTGCTCACAAAACTCCTTTTTAAACCTAGCTTTGAATCCCTTGTATCCAAGCTAGGCCTCATTGACGTGCATTGTCCAACTTTTTGGGGATTGTCGAATATAGTTAATTAATTGTATTTTGTTTAACTTTTGTTTGTGTTATTCTATTTCCTTTGTAATTTAGGTTAGATAACTAGTTTCTTCTTTTTAATAGATAGTCAGATCGTGAGATAAAAAAAATGATTGAATATTTTATTCTTTTCCATTCAATATTAATTATTTCTAAATTAAAAATTATTCGGATCTCTAATATGTGATACCACATATGTGAAGTATTGTTTGCATTGAACCTAGTGTGAACACTCGTCATTTTGTCATTTATAAAAATGTGCTATTGAGGAGTATTGGTTTATAAACCACGGTTAGTTTCAATTCACAAATGATATGATATTTTTGTTTTATCAATAATAAGACTGCTCGATCAGATTTGGAGAGGACCGTCTGTGTTCATTCTATGCCATCATCAGATCAAACTCTCACAACAAAGCATAATTCTGCTTTTGAGAATGGTGTGATGATTTGCTTCTTTTTACATCGTTGTGCAATAGTGATATGGAAATTTAATTTCATTCATATATTTTTGTACCATTGTCTACTCTGTTGTGATATAGAATATGGAATATATTCATAACCAAAACTCTTTGGAGTATTTATAAAATATTTTGTTTAGGAAGATGATTATTGTTCTCTATGAAATTAGTTTGCAGTTAATTACAATAAATATTAAGAAACTTATTCTAGCTTCCTTTGAAAATTTATTGAATCTTTTAAAGCAAAATAACTATTTATTGTATGTTTTAATAGAATTAGTAAAATTAAACTATATTTTATTGTATGTTTCAATGACATTAGTTAATAAAAATAAATTAGAAATTTAAATTTAATTTACAGGTATTAATAATTTAGAATTAAAATTAATAGGGAGATAAAATAAATTTAATTTAATAAATAATAATAAGTTTTAGTGACAGACAATACTGTAGGAATAGATAAGAAAACTTATTTATATTTTTCTAGGATTTAGTGACAGCCATTATTGTAGGCAGAAATAAAAAACATGTTGTCACACCCCTCAAATAAATTTAGATGTCACTCAATGTATTGTTGACATTTAGCTACAGTTTGTAATTGTTAGTGACAAATTTTGCGTGTCACTAGACGTGAATTTTTTTTAACATTAACTAAATTATCAATCTAAGTTTCCATTTTAAAAGTTGGATTTAATTCGTATAAAACGGCAATATTTTTTTAATTCTCAATCAAATATAATCATGGGATTGAGCCTATATTTTATAGGCATTAATATGCTCTTTTGTTTTTTTATATAAGTTACTCATTAATATACTCTATGAAAGTATTATAATAAATTTAATATAAAACCTATAAATTTTAATCTACACTGATTTATGCAATTTGACTAATAGGTCATTGCTTTAATTATTTACTAGTAATCTACCTACACTTTCGTACAAGTTCAACTTATAAGTTAGAGAGTTGTATAGTAAAAAATGATGAGTGTACTCGAAATTAAAATTACAATATACAATTTCATATATTAGTGCAAGAAAATAAATCAAGGTTAGTTAATTAATTTATTCTT
>JBBPBR010000007.1:39461340-39492619 GCA_037974775.1 Cicer pinnatifidum
AAACACAACATAAATTGTGAGAATTTTCTTTGTTAAGTTAAATCTCTACCCACTCAAATAATTTTTTTTTTCCTTTTTAATAGTGAAATTTTAGATGATAAAAAAAAAAACCAAATAGTAAAGATATTTCAAATCCATGACATTGAAGTGGATGATAAAAGATAAATTTTAAAAACACAACATAAATTGTGAGAATTTTCTTTGACAAATTTCAAGCGCAAAAGCTTTTATCTTGTGTTTATAATAAACTAAAATTAGTACATTATAATTATTCTTATTTGAAAAAAAAAAAAGAGAAAACGCTAGAAGGAGGGGTCGAACCTCCGACCTTGTGGTTAACAGCCACACGCTCTAACCAACTGAGCTATTCCAGCTTCTTGTTGATACAATGAACATTAACATTAAATATTATATACGTTAATAGCAAGTCTTTTATTGATAGATAATAGCAAGTTAAAATGCAAGATCATGTAATTCTCCATTCCCTTGTTTACCTAAATTCAGATATACCATTAGAAATTTTGTTAAAAAAAAAAAAAAAAGAAGATATACTATTGACAAAAATACTCCAGATTATATCATTTTCATTTTTCTAAAATTACATAAAGTGAATTTAGAATGACATCATTTGAAGTTGTTTTTGTTGGTTTTGTTTACAAAAATATATTTTATCGTCAAAGGTATATATGTAACATATATATCTAAGAGTTATCTCTTTTGAATGATGAAATCATATGTATAGTTCAAAAATTTAAAAATTTAACCCTTTGACCATATTATTAAATCCGAGCAATTTAACATGTTATAAGTACAAAATATTTACTGTTTTACCTATAATTAAGTACTAATCAGAAAATTTAGTTGGTCGCCTATAAACGAAGGCTCCACTAGTAATCACATTTTTTTCTTTATAAATCTTAAACCACCTGAGCTCTTAATTAAGAAATTCGTGTCCAATTATACTTGAGCCACCTTAAGTTCTCAATTAATGTTAGTGCATTTGTAGTTTGTTGTCTGGATAGTTGAAAATTATTAAGAAAATGCAAATATATCGGCAATTGTTTGAACTTTATTTGATATAGATACAAAATGATGATATCACTATTTTTATTTGATATATGTTCAATTAATAACAACAGCAATAATAATAGGCTAAGGTCAAAATGATTTAGCCTATATTTTCTGTTTGGATTAATATAATGGAATTTATTTAGAAATTTGGATTAATATTAAAAGAAATGAAGTTAAGAAAATTGATTTATATGTGAAGAATAATAAACTCTATTTGTTTAGTAAAGTAAATTATATTTGAAGTGTACATGTAGGTTTTGTGGACTGCAATTTGGTTTTGCAATTTTATGTAATGCTTTGATCACCTTAATAGAATTTGAACATCTCTTCAATCACAACATATTTCATCAAAGGAAAGGAGTAGTCACTTCCATATATGCACTAAAATGAAGTTTGAAATTATCAAGGTGTAATGAAAGTGGTTGATGGTCATGTCATAATTTTTAGTGATAACTCATTGAAACAAATAAGAAATATCAACACTATATGATTATAGGTTGATTCATGATTGTAGCAATTGCACACAATAAAAATGCATGAGTATATCAGAGGTAGAAACAAATTTTGGTATATGATTTGATCTTATTCAAAAACTCTAAGCTCCGAGAGGAGGAAGTTGAAAAAGTTATACAAAAATCATTCTTTTACACTCCTTTAAGTTTTAAATATAAGTAAAGATTATTTTAAATATAAATAAAACTATTGTAACTTCTAACTTATTTTCATTTTTTTTTAGTTTTTCGTAAATTACTGGAATTAACCATATTTGAGGTACTGTTAGATATTAAATATTAAGCGGAATTAGAATTGTTTTTCACCACGTAGTCGAAGAGTAACTCTTTTTGCTAGATCCAATTCAGATATTAATGCAATGGAAGAAAACAAATCAAATTGAAGAAAGTTGTTGGAAGCAATGTATGAAATTAAAAGGCCAAATTTTATTTTCTTTGTTAGATTATTGTTCCATTGATTTCTAATTTATCACGATTCTGCTTCTAATTTTGTGAAATAGAGACATTGCGATAATGATCTCTAGGGTATAGACAATGGTAGTACGTTTTCCAAGAATGGATATTCGGAGAAATGATTAATCAACATGCCGAGAATGCTAGAAAACACTGATTTGGAAAATGTGTATGACTTGGAAGATGTGATTTTGATTAAATCTAGAAGATTCCAAATCAGATTTTGAAACAGGCAAAGTTTACGTCTGATCCCGACACCTGCAAATTTGACTATGATATTGATCATGGAAGATGTGAAAAGTGTGAAAAAGTCTTGAAAAAATACAAGAAATGTTCCGGTCCGTTACCTACTAAAGTGCACTCAATTGAAATATCGACTAAATATTTTTAATTAACATAAACGGTTTGCAAAGGAATCGTCACTAACAACAACAATAAAAAATTGAAAAGTGAAATAACAAGCATTGCATCGATTCAAACACATCAATTCAAAACTGAACAAAATTGAAACAATGCAATGTTTCAATTCATACTGAAGCAAGACATTTGTTCTATAATTAAGTATAAAAAAGATTCTACGTTGGTTCATCAAACTACTTTGGAAAAATTGAGAAAGTTTAAAACAAGTAGAAAGTCTAAAATAACATCAAATGCTTTGAAGTATTCTTGGACTTAGTGTAATAGGTCGATTCTTATCATTAACGACATTGTTAATCGTGATTCCCCCCCCCCCCCCCCCCCCCCCCCCCCCCCTTCCTCTCCGTAGAAAGTACCGAGTTTTTGCATTCAATGGAAATCAAACGCAATACTTGGAGGGATAAGTAGCACCGTCCAATCTTAACCTTCTGACACATTAGACACTAAGACACAAAGCTAGCTACACCTTTTTCGTTCCTGTACATTTTTCTCAAATCCTAATACATTTTAGTTATTTTTAGGTGTTTCGCGAACTTACTCTTATGAGCTTATTCTAAAATTTTAATCCTAATATTCCCCTCTTTAGGAATAATGATCTTATTCTTAAACAACACTAAAGCATCAACAAATAAGTTATAATCCTATTTGCCCACAAGAGATTTCAATTATTTATCTAAGAGTATTATGTTTTTATTAGCTCTCTCAGGTTGTTATTGATTTCTAATCTATTTAGATTCAAGCTTAATGCATTAAAGGACACATCCAAATTCATATCTCTAAACTCCTCTAATAGGTTTGTCTCTTGTACCATCATACAAGCCACGTGTATGGATTTTCTACTTAGAGCATCAACCATTACATTAGCTTTCCCAGGGTGATACTTTAACTCAAAATTATAGTCCTTAAGAAACTTCATCCATCTTCTTTGCCTCGTATTTAATTCCTTTTTATCAAACAAATACCTCATAGTCCTAAATTATTTTATTTAAAAAACCTCAAATTTTGCTCCATACAAGTAATGCCTTCAAATCTTAGGAGAAAAAACTACAACTACTAATTCAAGATCATGGTTGGATAATTCGCCTCGATAGATCATGGATTGTAACTCCAAAAAGATTCATTACATACTCATAATGTTCATATCTTATCCTAAAAGCTATTTTAGGAATATCTTCACTCTTGATCCTAATTTGATGGTACCCAGACCTCAAGTCTATCTTAAAAAATACCAAAGTTCCTTTCAACTAATCTAAGATATCATTTATCCTAGGCAAGGGGTATTTATTCTTAAAGGTAACTCGATTCCATTTTCTATACTCTACACATAACCTTATACTCTCATCTTTCTTCTTCACTAGAAGTATTGGTGTTCCCCTAGGTGACACACTAGGCCTAATGAATCATTTTCTTGATAAATCTTTCAATTGTTTCTTCAGTTCATTCAACTCTAATGTTGACATCCTATAAGGTGCTATTGATACTAGTCAACTATGTGGCATTAAATCAACATAAAACTCTAATTCTCTATTTGGGGGTAAGCTAGAGATGTCTTTAGACAATACTTCAAGAAACTCACATACTATAGGCATCATCAAATTTAAATTATCCTCAACCTCTACCTTTGAAGAAAACAAGAGCATGTATCCTTGACCTCACTCAACTAAATACTTATGACAAGTTAAAGTAGACATAAAACATTCAAATAAAGATGAATCAATATTCATAAGTTGGGATTATCCCCCACTTGTTGGGAGTTTAGAGAGTGCAAGAGTAGCAACTGGCCAAATGCTTCAGGATCACAAGAGACTTTGACACTAAATTTCCACATAAAACCTTAATGCATTAGGTATATGGATCATCATTCTTATCTATCCAATATATACCACACTCATAGTTGATGTGGTACTTTACCACTCACACTTGAACCTAATAGTTTGTTTATCTATTATTAGAGTTTGTATGCATTTCTCCAATAAATGGCTCTAAACCACTCATCACCGGTGGATGACTAAGAAAGAATAGAATAATAGAGGGAAGGATGAGTTGAGAGGTGACTACATTAAGAAAATCAATAACTATATTTTTTTTTGAGTAAAAAAAAACATGTAGTTATTGTTTTTATTTTTTTATTTTCCATAAGTAGTTATTGATTTTTTTTAATGTTACAACAATTGTCGAACCTACGAATCCGTAGACTTAAACAAATTAATCCATGGTCTTAACAGTCCAATCCATATGAACTAAAATTTAAATGAACCATAAAAGTTTAGTTCACAACCCTTGCAGGTCGCAAGTTAAACAAGTTGATCCGTATACCTTAGTTCTTAGCTCATATACTCAGCTCTATACAATATACCCAACTTTACGCATAAGGGTGTGATTTCTTGCCCCATAATCAAATACAAAATGACTAATGATAACTTTTTTTGTTTTGAATATAAAATAATCAAGTTCTTATACACGTGTGATTTTTTTATAAAAAATAAAATGAAAAATGAATTATCATAGACTTTGGAGTATTTCCATTAATACTCATTTTTTTAGAACTGAAATTTGTTTATAATGAGAACACCAAATTGAAATCTAAGTTGGATAAATTGTGATTTGTTGGTGACTAATGTTAGTTTTCAACTGAATAACCAAAGTATAGATACAATTTATAACATATCTATATATTTGAAATATTTTTACGATTTAGAGAAGATAACACATATGAGCGGGGATACGTCTGATGGCATAATGATTATATGGCTAAACGGCTGAGGGCAATGGCCTTTCATTAGGTTTGATAGAATCAACCAACTTACCCTCAGGAGAGATGGAGCAAGTAGAATCATCCAACTCAGTCAGGAAAGTTTAACGACGTTTCTGTCGTCAAGGTAACAATCGGTGGAACGAACTCGAGTATCATCAGAGGGCAAAGCCCAATTTCCACAATAATGTAAAGGATTACCAACCGACATTAACAAATAACACTTAGCACAATTCTTATATTTTCAAATGCTCAAGAGAACCTTTCGCTTTAGCATACTCCTCAAAAGGGTTTTCATATGTAAAAAATGCATAAACAATATTGAAAAATGAAGTTTTTGACAAACTGTACTATCGTATTTGAATACAACATTTTAGTATTCGAATACAAGTGCTAAGTCAGAGGTAAAATGTGCATATTTGTATTCGGATACAACATTTCATAGCCGAATACAAGTCAAGCCAGTGGTAAAAATCACTCACTTGTATTCAAATACGAGGTTTCGTATCCGAATACCAAGTTAAAATTTTGAATACAAATTGAACGCTACATACATTTATTCGACTACATACTGCATGTACTCGAATGCAACTGCTAAATTTTGTAGGTTTTTCAGTTTTTAAAAGGCTCTTAATCATTTAACACTTACGATACAAAGTCCATCAATAACACTTCAAAACATTCATAACATCAATTATAAACACATAATTCACACAAGATTAATCTCCACAAATTCACACGTCAAACATTTGTATTATCAATTATGAAAACATAATTACATAAAAGCTTAATCAATACAAGTTCACACCTCAAAGCAATTATGGCACAATAACAAACAACAATCGAGTATGTATATACAATCATCATAGTATAACAAACATGACTTGCGCGTCAAGCACCCTAGTGCAATGTCAAGCACCCTAATGCATAGTATAAAAATCATCATAGTTAATTTTTATTTAGTTGATTTCTTGGAGAGTTGATTTGTTGGAGAACATGCTAAGGTTGGAAGTATCTTTTAAGTATCTAAGGATCCTTTTAACAACAGTTAAGTGAGATTCCCTTGGATCAACCTCAAACCTTGCGCACACACACACACACTAAACATAATATCAGGTCTGGAGACAGTAAGGTAAAGCAGTGATTTGACCAGTCCTTTATATGTTTTCAAGTCTAGTGCATTGGTTTAGCCATAAGTTTACAATCATTCATTTTAAACTTGTTGATAAGCTATTTGGTATATTTGGAATTGTTGAATGTATATGTCTTTTTGACTTTGCTGAATTTGTATCCCTAAGAAGAACTTAAGTTCTCCCATCATACTCTTTTGAAAATCAAGATGCATCAACTTAACAAACTCTTGACAAATAGTGTCATTAGTAGATCCAAAAATAATGTGATCAACATAAATTTGAATGATAAGAATGTTATCTTCTATTGATTTTCTAAGTAGGGTGTTGTCTACTTCTCCTCTTTCAAAATTATTTTTAAGCAATAAGTTACTTAGTCTATCATATTATGTCATATGTGCTTGTCTGAGACCATACTTTGATTTCCTAAGTTTAAATATATGGTCTGGATATTCAGAACTTTCAAAACCTGGGGGTTGCTTAACATAGAATTCTTAACTTATATACCCATTTAGAAATGCACTTTTAACATCCATTTAAAATAATATAATATTATTATAAGCAACAAAAGAGTGTACGATACAAATAACTTATAATCTGGTCATTAGAGAAAATGTCTCAGTGCAATCAATGTCTTCTTGCTGACTATAGCCTTGTTCCACAAGTCTTGTCTTGTTTATGAACGCTTCTCCTTTTTATTTAGCTTGTTTATGAAAACCCATTTGATTCCAATAATGTATTTATTTGGTCTAGTTACTACATCCCAAATATCATTCATTTAACTCTTCTTGCATTGCAAGTATCCATCCATCATTTGTCAGTGCTTCATCAACATATGTAGGTTCAATTAATGATAATAGACCAAAAAAAGTTATCTTTTAGTGATGATCTAGTTTCCAAATGATCATTTACATTTTCAATAATTATAGTTTCAATATGGGATGACTTGTAGATCCATTTAGATCTCCCTTTTGACTTATCTTGATTGCTTCTGACTTGGTCAGATTCATCCTCTAATGATTTTCTTGCATCCTCTAATTGTTCAGGTTCTTTTGGTTTGTTTGAATTTGCTTCCTCTGGTTCCAGTAAACTTGCACTATCAGAAACTTGTTTTGACTTTTTAAGTCAAGATATTTGTCATCAAATTTAACATGTGGTGACTTTTTCACAATTTGAGTTTCCCTAGTAAACACTCTATCAACTTTAGATCATTCAGAGTATCCAATGAAGGTGCACTTTTGTGATCTGGAATCAAGCATCTCAAGGTTGTCTTTAATGTTTGACCTATAACAAGTACAACCAAATTGTTTAAAGTATTAGATGTTAGGCTTTTCACCCCTCCATAATTTATATGATGTTTTATTCAATATTGACCTAATTAAGATTATATTTTGAATATAGCATGCAATGTTAACTATCTTTACCCAAAAATGTTTTGCAATATCCACCTCATTGAGCATGGTTCTGGCCATTTCTTGAAATGATCTATTCTTTCTTTCTACAACTCAATTTTGTAGTGGTGTTCTTAAAAAGGAGAAATTGTTGGAGATTTCATTCTCCTCACAAAAAATTTCAAATAACTTTTTTTCAAATTCTCCTCCATGTTCACTTTTAATTGTTACAATCTTAAGACCCTTTTCATTCATTACTTATTGGCAAAATGCAATAAACACTTTGTGACATTCATATTTATTTAAGAATTTTATCCAAGTCCACTTAGTGTACTCATCTACAATCATAACTTCATACTTCTTTCCATTTAGTGAGGTTGCTTTCACTGGCTTAAAGAGATCTATATGTAAGAACTCAAGTGGTTTTGAGGTAGAGATTAAGTTCTTAGAGGTAAATGAATTCTTTATTTGTTTCTCCTTTTAACAAGTTTCACACATAATTTCAGTTTTGTGGCTAAACTTAGGTAGACCTCTAGCTAGATCAAGTTTATTCAACTTTGAGATTAATCTAAGGTTTGCATGACCTAACTTTTCGTGCCAAATTAATTTATATTCATTTACTGACATTAGACACTTAACATCTTGTTTCTCTAGGCTAAACAGATTTATCTTATATATGTTATTTTGCCTATGACTTATAAAGAGTATATAACCATCATTTTCACTAATTATCTTGCATGCTTTTGATTAAATATAATATCATAATTATTATCACCTAACTAACTAATACTTAATCAATTATGTTTAAGACCTTTAACAAACAAAACATATTTTCTCCAAAAGTTAATGTACCTCATTTGGTCAATTTTAGGTCTTGGAACATAGACTTCTCTCCCGTTATATGTCGCGAGCATCCATTGTCCAAATACCATGATTGATATTTTAACTTGGCTACTGAAAACATTTGCAACATAGATTAATTTGTTCTTAAGTACCCAAATTTGATTGGGTCATGGTTTGTTAGTCTTAAAAGGTTTCTTATTTTCCCTTGTATTTAACATGGGACAAGATAATTTAGAGTGACATTTCTTAGAGCAAACAATACACAAAATATCATAGGGAATAAGTTTAGGTTCAATTATTGTTTCTTCAAATCCTATATCTCTATTACCATTTCTACTGACTTCATAAATCATAGAGACATACTTGCTTCTTTCCACACGATTAGCTAGAAAGTCCTGGAATGCTTCTTCATATTTATTAGAAATAAATGTGACATTTTTTAAAGGTTTTGAAACAATGGTATCTTTCAAGATTTTATTTTCATATTTAACCTCAACACTTTCAGTTTTTTAAGCACTGATATATTTAGTTAAGTTTGTCTTTATTTTCCTAAGTGCTTTTAATTTTAGAGACAACTTGTGGTTTTTAATTAAAAAATCATTTATGACATTTATTAAATCAGATCGGGTTAAATAAAAAAATACCGTATTTTCTTCATCAGTTGATTCACTTTCAAAGTCAAAATCAGTGTCTGTGTTAGATCCAGGGGCAAAGTTAGTGTGAACCATCAGAGCCAAATCTACTTGCTCTTCATCATTAGAGGATTCATCATAATTATTTCATGTAGCCATCAGAACCTTCTTCTTGGATATGGAATCTTTTCTCTGATGTTTCCCTTCTTCCAACTTAAGATTATTGAGGTCCTTAGCTTATTGGCATCTTTCCTTGGCAACCGCCTAATAATTTTCTTCACATGATCAGCAATAGTATAATTCTTCTCAAGTACCTTTAATCTTGAGAACTGAGTTTGGAATCTGGAAAACAGTGTTTCAATGTCTTCATCTTCTTCCATCCTAACCAACTCATACTTTATGACAAGGAAGTTGACCTTTGTTTCTTGAACTTGTTTGCTTCCTTCATAAGTCATAATCAAATTATCATAAATGCTCTTTGATGTCTCCTTGTTGGTGCGCTTGTCAAACTCATTGAATGTGATTGCATTTATCATGAATGTTCTTGACTTATGATGCATCTTGTACATCTTCTTCTAATAAACATTCATCTCCTTTCTTCAAATTTCAGTACCATCTTCTTTTGTTGGAGCAGTATAACCATCTTCCACCAGGTCCCAAAGTTCAGGATCTTGTGATATAAAGAAACTCATCAATATGTCCTTCTAGTACTCAAAGCATTCACCAACAACAAAGAGGTGGTGTATTGATGTTTCCTTCAACAGCTTCTTCACTTAAACAAGACATGTTGAATCCTTAGATCTAAATAATCTAAGGTGATCACCCTTGAGACCGAACTCTATTGCCAATTTAAGGTACAAACACGAGAAGGATGTTGAATTGTGTGTATCCAAGTTGGATTCTTTTTTATTATTTGATTAAAATTGATTCGAGTTTGATGACTTAGAGAAGAAATAGTAACAAAACTAAGGAATGCAGAAGTAAAGTGACACGAACAATTTATCCTGGTTCACCACCAACTTAGTAGCTATGTCTAGTCCTCTTACTTAAAAGGATTTAATCCATTAATTAAAGAAGAATTTAATGCATTAATTCAACTCTTTGAATTACATAGCACCTGATCTACAAGTCAATCTTCTCAAAATAGTCTGACAATCCGAGACAGCTACTCCTCGAGCACTCTTGGAGAAGCCCCCTGATTGGTGCTTGAAGTACAACATATATTGCATTATTTTCTCTAACAGTCTAACCATTCAAATTTTGGTATTGGCATCTGTTTCCTTTCTCTACATGCTAGTTACATGCTAGCTTTTATTCGTACACAAGCAAATAGAGTCGGTCATTGCTTACGAAGGGATTCCATATTGGAGTCTAGCTCACATTATTATTTTCATACTCCATCTTGTACTGAATATCTTATTATAAATGAAATGTATTGAATATCTTATTATAAATGAAATGCAAGAATTATTGTCCTAACAATAATATACATATATTCAATGATGTGTTACCATATCATTTAATGAATTAAAAATACATGGCTTTTGTATATAAAAAAAAAGAGACATAATTTATTGTAAAAAAAGAATACATGACTTATCATACTTTCTTTAATATTTGTAGTAAAAAAAGAAATACTCACATTAATATTATTAATTCATTACACATGATATCTGTGTAAAACTATAGTTTGCCCAGGAGCTCTTTTCTTTAGGATTTGATATTTGAGTGTGAATAGATCTAATCATTTTATATTATATTCTATTTTTGCCAATCCTTCACTGTCAATTACATTTTATTTAGTACCAAACATCATTGAAGTTCCGCAAGAAAATAAGTTGTTCAGAAACAACAATTTTAAAAACAAAACCACGTTCTGTCAAAAACCAAAACAAAACCTTTCAGCAAATTAAAATAAAAACATAAAAAACAAAACCACGCCTCCAATGCGTATTTATATTATAAATCAGCTCGCAAATAAGCTTACGTTTCCTCCTGACTCTGTTGATATTTTGAATATTCAAGAAACAAAAGAAATGTTGCTAATGCGGACCACACTTTGGTTAGGCCCCAAAAGAATACACCAAAAATTAGAAAACTTATTAATAAATTGAAATACTTTAAAAAAAAAAAAAAAAAAAACTGAAAATAGCCAACATCAACGACCCTTGTCACTATTGGGTCTTGGGTGATGAGAGGAGCCATATAATGATCGATATTTAGTCAAGGATGATTGTTGCACATTAATAAATCACGCCGCCTAAACACCTCTTTCGATACAAAATTAGTCTCTTTAAGTTTGTGGGTCACGAGGAGGAGATTGAGAGATGTTGAGCCAAGAACATCCACACAAACGAGTTGAATTATATGTTGTTCAACCATTACTCTTTTAAATAAAATAAGATTTATAAGTCACATTTGCTTCAGATCAAACACCAATTCATAACTATTTCATTCACCATTTCTTTGAGATATTGCTTGGGTGTTTCATAGATTATAAAAACTAAAATTCAAATCAAACCAAGGAGAAATAAAAAGCACCAAGAATACCCTGAAAGTTGCACAAATAAAGCTTTTTCTTTACGTAAGATGTAAGAATGTACAACATATCATGATATTGCTCATATCACAACATAGTAATAATCAATAGAATCACAGCATCAACAATAAGTTAATCACAACCAAATTCTAATCTAATCTTTTTGTACACAATCCGCCAATCTAAGACTCAATTCACCAAAACAACAAAAGACGAACCAGCGTTCAAAGCGACGAACCACTATCTTCATTCATCAAAGACCCAAACGACGAACCACTATCAAAAACGACATTGTTATGATCATCTCCAAGCAAAACCTTCATCAACTCCGTAGCTTTACCCTTACCCTTAGCGCTACCTTTCTCTCTCACATCAGAGATTCCGTCCAACGCACCGAAAGCTACAGCGTCTCTAACATCTCCGGCCACCGCATCTCCGCCGCATCGCACAAGATTGAGAAGCGCCGACACAGCATTTTCTCTAGTCCTCATACTGGAACCGGTAGTAAGATCGAGTAGATCGGCGAGTACTCCGACGCCGGAGACCTTACGGAAGGCCTCGGCGCTTTCTTCGCAGCCGGCGACCTGCGCGATGACGGCGGTTGCGTCTTCAACAATCCCTACCCTACCGTCGTTGACGATGAGAGAGAAAAGTGCAGGAACGACGCCGAATTGAACCATAGTAGCGCGGTTTAACGGATGAAGCGCGATTGCGAAAAGCGCTTTCAAAGAATCTTTAACGGTGCGCGGCGGTGAGGAACGGTGACAACGGAGGATATCAACTAGAGCGTAAACGATTTCGCGTTTTGATCCAACGACGGTTCGGTAATCATCGACGGAAGAAAGAAGACTGTGAATCGTAGCGGCGGACGATTGTACTGCGGCGGCGGCGGAGGTTGAAGAATGATGAGAGATCACGTGTGCTAGCGCGTCGAGAACACCGCGCGTGGACATAATAGGTTCTTTTTCAGTTATTGAAAGGTTTAGAAGCGTTGATGCAGCGTTTTCTTGCGCAGGGTGTGAAGAGGAATAGAGAGTTTCAGCGAGGTAAGGAATCGAACCTGCTTCGGCTATTACGGGTCGGGTTTCCGGGTCTTGTTTTGACATGATCCGAAGCTCGCAGAGAGCTTCGATGCGAGTTCGTTCGGAAACGGAGCTGAGTTTTGTTACTAAGTTCCGCACGGCGCGGCGCTTAGCATCCATTTTGTGCCGTTCGGTGGGAGTTGTTGGTTTGGGAATTGGTTCGGTGGTTGGTTTGGAGGGGGGAAATTGTGTAGCAGTCTGTTTTGGAAGCATATAAAGTGGATTAGTTGGGTTACTGTTTAGGAAGATTGGAGAGGTAAACACGTTTAATTATTATGTGACCAAAAAAGTCTTTAATGGAGGTTTCATACATATATCTAATTGTTTAGTGTGCAGACAAGTGGATAAGAATTAACAAGATACTTTTCATACAAGATGCCGTTCATACAGATTTTAATTGTACCAACTTTGTTTTGTTATGAGTAAAAAAATATTATTTAGTTCAAATTTTGAAATAAAAACAAAAACAATCCAATGATAAAATGATTTCGAAATTCAATCCAAAGAGATTAAATTGATTATGTTTTATATATTTACACCGAATCAAACCAATCAAATTCACCTTTTATTAGTTTGGATGATTTTGTATCATTTGAATCAATTACATAACAAGATTCAAATTAAATTATTATATTTTATAATAGTTCCACCATCGGCCACTTTCATAAATGGTTAATCATAGACTAATCTTTAAAAGTCATTAAAAAAAGTTTGTCTCACAACATGATCCTCTGGTTGAGGCAACCAAAAATTGAATCTCCACAAGTTACTAGTGTATTTCTCCAACAATGTCCCGAAGGCTTGCAAATTCTTTGAGTGATGATTTGGGGTTCAAATTACTAAGGATCTAAGTGTGTACTTAGGTGCTCTAATGTCACACAAGATAACTTCTACAAATAATGATGAGTTTGTCTTTGATAAAATGAGGAACAAATTAATAGGATGACAATCAAATTCTTTAACATTTGTGGGGAGGGTAACCTTAGCTCAATCATCTCTAACTAGTATTCTTAGGTATGTTATTCAATCAACTTGGATTCAACCTCTACATGTCATGAAACATAAAAAATTTGTAGACTTCATCTAGGGATCAAAAGTGGATCATAGGAAAACTCGTCTTAAATCTTGGGAGCAAGTTTGTCGAACTAAGGAAGAAGGTGGTCTTGGCTTCAAGAATCTTCAATGGCTTAACATAGCTTATACGATAAAATTAACTTGGCATCTGATTATCACTTCTAACGAGCTTTGGGTTATAATATTGTGTGCTAATTATTCTTGTGGCAATCTTATGATTCCTAATGTGCAACATCGTTGTAACTCAACAATTGTATGGAGGTTATCACGTATGTTTGGGAAGATATTTTTAACAATATAATTTGGTGCATCCAAGATGGTAATCATGTACGACTCTAGAAAGATGTTTGGTTGAGAGAGTTTGGGGGGACTTCTTGATAATATTCCTAATACTCCTAAACGAATGATAGAGATCTCTTGGATACCATCACCAATAGGGTATCACAAAGTCAATATAGATGGGTCTTACATAAAGATATAAGGAATTGTCATATGTGGATGTTTTATTAGAGATTTTAATGGTATTTTCATTAGAGGATTTTATAGAAAACTTGACATGTGTTCGGTCGTTTAGGTGGAACTTTGGGTTGTATTGGTATAAATCTTGCTAGACATGTTGACATTAAGAAAGTCGTTTTTGAAACGGATATTTTGGTGGTTGTTAACATGGTGAATGTTGGATACTCATCCAATTCCTTTATTCATCCTATTCTTTAAGAGGTCATTACTCTTCTCCACCTCACAGATTGGAGAACCTATGTGTGTTTTGTTTTTCGGGAAGCACACAGATGAGCTAAGTTGTTAGCTAAACAAGGTCATTTGTAACAATTGTTTGATTGGGTATCAATTGAGTCTATTTTCCTACTTTAAAAGTTATTTTAGAGGATGATGTTTGAGGCTCTAGTTTGCCTCGTTTGATTTCGTAGTGTAACTTTTTCTTTCATATAAAAAAATTTGATCAAACATTCTACGAAAGATTGACAATACTTTTCTAGTACTCCTTTTTATGGTCTCTACGAATTCAAATTTATAGTTACAACTTGGTTTTATTTTTATAAAAAAAAATATATATAATAAGAGAACGATATTTTAAATAATTTTTAATTATAAGTAATTTGGATAAAAAATTTGTATTCTTTCAAAATTTATCTCAATGACACAAATTGTAAAAATATGTCTTATTTAAAAACTCTAATCAATTTAATATCCAACTTAAGATATTCAAATCACACCATAGAATAACAAAATAATCCCTTAAGTAATAATTTTTAAATTGTTTAATTGTTATTTTTTATTTTTATTGTTTTCTTAAACCAAATAAAATGTACAACATATTGTATTTTTTTAATCTTTTTTATCATTTTTATTTTTATTATTTTATATATATTTTCATAACTACATAACATAATTAGATGTCAACAATAGTATATGTATGCATTATGACAGTACACATTCAAAATCTAAACTATCACAAATACTACAATGAATTACATATGCTAACTTAGTTCACACGATGGGAACGGATTCTCTAACTTAGAGGCGGGAAAGGTAGGGTGTCTTTCACCCATTTTGTGTCATTGAATTAATCGAATGCTTCAGAAAGAGCCACGTGGCCTTATTGTTTTTAAACTAAAAGCATCAGCAGAAGTTCAAAAAAAAAAAAAAACGTGAACTCTAAAATTCTCAGCCTTTTCGACTCTTTCTTCCTCAAGTTCACTTAGAACTCTTTGAACCCTTCATTTCCATGGCATCTTCATTCCCCCACACCTCTGTCCATTGATCACCGCCGCGCGCCACTATTGTCTTGTGCACTACAATTTGTTATCAATCTACTTTCTGCATTGTCATATTCGGGTAATAAAAGAACTCCATTAAATTTTTTTTTCCACAAATATGATTTTTTTCCTTTCTAATTCCTGGATAAAAGGGTTGGAAGTTGTTATGTTTATCTTAGTTGTATTGATTTTGTTATAATAATAGAGTAGAATGTTATTAGTTATGCCAAATTATTTTTGTAGAGCTATTTTTAGTTGTTATACTTGTTTTTTTTACTTTGAAGTTGTGATACCTGCACAACAGAGCAATACATGGTTCATTCATTATTCTATACTTTTTCTTTCATTTAATTATTTTATTAAATTTTTAGGTTACTTCATTTGGAAAGTTTGATCAAATATGTCATCTTCAAATGTTGATTGGAAGCCACAGGTTGGTATGAAATTTGATAATATAGATGTGGCTTATCAATTTTTGCTTACATACAGTGTCCATGTTGGTTTTAGAGTTAGAAAACGTTATGTGAACAAGAATAAAGACAGCACTATATCATCTTGTAGGTTTGTTTGTTCCAAGAAAGGGGTACGGAAGATAGACAAGAGAGATGTTTTTGTTAACATCCATAGAGCCGAGACTAGAACGGATTGCAAAGTAAGAATTTCACTTGTATGCAAAAATGGAATTTTTGTCATCCATGAATTTGTTGAGGATCATAACCATCCTCTACAACTTCCAGAGACAACACACATGCTTGCATCACATAGGAAGATAACTGAAGTCCAAGCATATGAGATTGATTTGGCTGATGATTCTGAATTAAGGCAAAAGTCAACATTTCAACTTATGAGCACACATGCAGGAAATAGAGCAAATCTTGGATTTACACGGTTGGATGTGAAAAATTACCTCAGTGCAAGAAGACAAAGAAGTATGATGTACGGAGATGTTGGTTGTCTTTCACAATATTTTCAACGACAATTGTTGGAAAATCCGTCTTTTTTTCATGCATACCAAATGGATATAGAATAACAAATCACAAATGTGTTTTGGTGTGATGCAAATATGGTGTTGGATTACGGGTATTTTGGTGACGTTGTGTCATTGGACACTACATATTGTACCAATCATGCTAATAGACCGCTTGCTTTGTTTTCCGGTGCAACACTATTGTATGATGAGGCAATTGAGTCATTTAAGTGGTTGTTTGATACATTCTTACAAGCACACAACCATAAAAAACAAAAAACTGTTTTCACTGATCAAGATCAAGCAATGGCCAGGGCATTGGCTGAAGTCATGTCTGAAACTCACCATGGTTTATGCACATGGCACTTGTTGCAAAATGGAATTAAACACCTTGGGAACTTGATGAAGGGAGGAAGTTATCTTTTAAGAGATTTCAAGAAATGCATGTATGATATTGACGTTGAAGCAGATTTTGAGACTGTTTGGACAAACTTGATCAACCAATATGATGTTCATGAAAATAATTGGATCAAATCAGTTTATGCTATTAAAAAAAATGGGTTGCTTGTTACATGAAGGAAGCGTTCACTCTTGGCATGCGGAATACCCAACTCAGTGAAAGCTTGAATGCTCACTTCAAATCTGGTATGAAACCCAATGTGGATATTATACAATTCTTCAAGCACTTTGAACGAGTTGTTGAGGAGAAGAGAAGCAACGAGTTGACTTATGAGTATGAGTCCTCATGTAACACCCCAATATTTTCATATATATTATATATGTATCTTTTAGTAATTTTCGTAATTTATTATTTAATTAATAATTTATTCTATATGTAAAGAAAATAAATTAAAAGTTACCACTCCCTATTCTACCTGAATAATTATAACTTTTATTTTTATTTAATTATTTTGGCGTGACAATTACATGAGAATGAGAATGATTTATGATGTGATTATCTTCTAAATAGACTATTCTGCATCTTCTTATTTAATTAGTTTTGATAATCATGAAATTGATGTTTTAGATATGTTTGTTTTATTTTGTTATGTGTGAGTGGTATTTTTGTGTTGCTTGATTTATTTTAGTTGATAAAATATTAGTTGAATTATTAAATTAAATTGGAATTTATAAAATTTATATGGTTTGTTAATTTTATTTACGACCAAATAAGTACTCATTTTAGAGATAATAGAGTTAGTGAAAATCCTTAATTTTATTTGTATATTTTATTTAATTAATTTAGTGTGACAATAATAAAGTAATTGTTCCTTTAATTTTAATTATTTGATGAAGTACATTTATATTAATTAATTAATTAGCTGTTGGGGTTTTGTTAGTAATTAATTAAAACTAATAGGAGTATTTTTTAAAGTGAACAATGACCAAGTCAATTTTGGTCAAAAATTTAATCCTTCACACTATATTTTATTTTAATAGTATTTAATCATAGAACCGTGTGTTTTCTAATTCACATCCACTCAAATGTGTAACAAGAGTAAGTACATGAATGCCAATTAATTCATAACGGTTGGTCATTGAATGATATTATTTCAATTAAATACCTTATTGATGTGTGCAATTAATTTAAATGAGAAAAATTATTCTCTTTCTCTAATCAGCTTCACTCTCCATTGCCAACATTATTTTTTGTTTATCTCAAATATTTTTTAAGTCACTCAAACAACCACCCACATATTACCTCTCTTTTTGTGGAAGCTCTAAGCTTTTGTTCCTTCATCTTTATGAGGTTTTTCGCGATATATATAGTGTTGCGTGGAAGGAAAGCGTCTAAGGTAAGGGCTTTTCCCCATGCAGAGTTAGGCTAGATATTAAATTAGCAGTTCGTAGGATATTGATATGATGTCTGGATGTCTTAAAAGAAAAAGATTGATTTTATTTTTATCGTAAAGAAATTAACTATAATGTTTTGATTGTCTCTTTTGAGTAATGCATCTATCTTGACGAACTTAATTATAGAGTTATATTTTATTATTATTCCTTGATAAATATGTTGGTAGTGAAAATGTTTAGTGTTTTACGTGTTTGGAGTATATAATTATGAAGTTATAATTTTTATAATGATGTAATTAGTAATATGTTTATTATGATGTATTTGATTTTATTTGTTGACCTTTGAGTATTTTAAATTCAAAATTTGACTTTTATGAACAATATATGTGTCTTGAGGAAATTGATGAGAATTTTATATTTCTTTAAATTTAATAATATGAGAAAATTGATTATTGTATGCATTAATGAATAGTCTATTTTTAGAATGCTGAAAACTTTATAGTAAAAGGAATGAAATTTATGTTGCTATTGTATTCTTGGTGATATGAGTTTTAATGGTTATCAATAACATGTAGTCAAATCGAATCTTAAGAATTATTAAAATGAAAATGGTGGTTTTGAGATATTTGTTCACGTGCATATTTGATGTGTTGAAGTTATTGAGTTATAACTATGAACATCCATGAGAATATAAATTTAATGTCTTATGTGATTAAAAAAAAAGTTCAATCTAAAATATCTTGTCTTTGTGGTTGCCTAAGTGGCTGGTGATCTGTGTTTTAAATGTAATTATCTTTGTGGTTGCCTAGGTGGCTGGTGATTTGTGTTTTAAATATTTGTTGTCTTTGTGGTTGCCTAAGTGGCTGGTGAATTGTGTTTTAATTATTGTTATCTTTGTGGATTGCCTAAGTGGCTGATGATGTGTGTGAATATTTAAGTGGGTGGTGACTTGTACATTTTGAGCATCATTATCATTTCATGACATATCATATGCATCTTTGTGGACGCCTGTGTGGATGGTTTAATTTTCCCCATTGGTATGGGTGACTTCTGTGTGGACGCCTATGTGGCTGGTTATATCCGGATCATATATGTTTAGGAGCATGCATAACTTATATACATTTTAGTGTTATTTTTATTTTGATTTAACTATTTGCTATACGGTTGATACTTATTTAGATACATTTTATGACTTTTGATATATCTTTGAGAACTATTAGATAATCAATTTATTTAAATCTTTTATTACAAAAGGATTTTATATTCATATTTTATGATTGTTATTTTATTATTTAGTTTAATTTTGTTATGGGATGAACTGACCCCTTACACCAACATTTAGGTACTAATGGTCTCAAAGAGTTGAGTTGCATGAATGATGTTTGGTTGGTGCACGCGCGTGGGAAAATGGAACTTTTATTTAAAAATAATGTTTTATATTACTAAAAGTTTTGTGGTACATTGTAAAGTTATTTACTCGTCATTATTAACTTTTGATAACAATGTGGAAGTGAGATTTTATTCCTATTGAATGTCCTTAATTTCAGTCACATTGTTTTTTTTGAAATTCATTTAAAGAGAATTTAATTTATTTTGGAGCATAAATAAATATTGATCTAACAATTGGAATATTAATTTTGCAAATAAATAAATGAATAATATTTTATCAAATTGCATTATCTTCTTCTAAAAAAAAAAAAAAATTATATCAAGTCATTTTCTAACGCATCTTCAAATTTTTACATGATGAATTATTCATAAGAAAAAAAAATTATTGTTGTTTATAAAAGAAAATAAATATTTTTAAGTAATATTTGAATCAAAAATTTGGGGCGTTACACCTCACATAAGCTTGCAAGGTTAAGATACGAGTTGTCACCAATATTGATACAAATGGGAAAAGTGTACACGCACGTTGTATTTGAGTTGTTTCAAAACGAGTTTAAGTTATTCTTAGCTTTATCGATATTAGAGATAAATGAGTCTCACTCTTTATGTGAATATGTCATAACTATGGTTAACCATGAAGGATTTTGGAGAGTGTCATTCGATCGTGCTTCAACCTCTATTACTTGTAGTTGTTGAAAGTTTGAGACATTTGGCATACTTTGTTCACATGCATTGAAAGTGTTTGAAGCAAATGATGTGAAGGTCATTCATGAGAAGTATATTTTAAGAAGGTGGACAAGAGAAGCTCGTTGCGGCATTGTGCAAGATTTTTGGGGAAAAGAGGTTGAAGGAGATCCAAAGTTGTCTCTAAATTTATTAGAGTGGCGGCTGAGGCATCGCCTTGTGAAGAACACCTTAAGATTGTTGATAACTATGTAGATGTCATGTGTAAGAAAATAAAGGAATGTCGCTTACAAGTCATAGACAATGAAATTAATGAGAATCCGACATTTGTGAGTAATAATGTTATGCAACCAACGGAGTTCAAGAAACAGCCTAACTTAAAGAGACACATGCATAAGCGTCCTAAGAGTTTTATTGAAAAGAAAAAAGCTCCGTCTAGAAGGAAAAAAGCTCAGGTATATAAGTTAATATATGGATCAATTTTTTAATTTTACATGCATTATGATTGGTTTTAATTTAAAAAATCATTTTAGGATAAACTTGGAGAAACTCACATGCTCGACGAAGTATCTTGTTCAGCACCTCCAACTTATGAGCCCCCACAAACATAAAAGGATCAGTTCAGTTTCACAACATTGTTGATGGTAATTTTATTTGTTTTAAAATGGAGAATACTTTCTTTTAAATCTATCATAATGTTAATTAGTTTTTATTATTATGTAGGCACCCCTTGATGAGACAAACATTCCAACATTATACTGATTGGGAGTGACTGATTAGGAGTAATACTTTTGATATATTAATGATGTTACTATGTTAGTATTTACTATTTTTTGGTACCATAGTTATCGATTGATGAATTTAGAGTTGTAAGCATTTAGTTCATAGTGATATGTTGCGTAAAGAATTGGAAGATGTACCACATATGTTCCATATCTATTTTGCTTTATATTGTGTATCCTGCATAATTTTGCTTTAATATTCACAAAATATCATTGTTGCATTATTGTGTTTTTGTGAAAATCTATTTTGCTTTTTATGAATCATTTAATTAATTTGACAAGAAAAATGTAGTGAAACAAAGATACTCAATTCATTATATTTAAAAATAGCTACAAATTTATAGCGAAAAAGAAATATTTTACAATAGAATAAGCGGTGTTGAATTCAATATCAAATATATCCTATCTCTACTTTACAAAATTCCTATAATCAATCTTGAATTCTAAGTATCAAATTCTTTTGAGCAGTGTTGATGTCTTTTTGCTTGTGTTATCAACTCTTTGGGTGGAGCCTTTTGTGGGCAGAATTGCAGTTGTGAATAAATTCAGAAACTCGGCAGCATGGTCTTGATGATCAATCTCATATACAGATACGGCTATAGATTTCCCATTTTTCTCGGCCATAGGGAGATATTTATAAGTAGTCAGCGCTGCCTAACCTGGTCTCTCCAAGAACCCTTCAAGAACAAAAGAATTGTTAAAATAAAATTAAAAAAAAAAAACAGAAGAAATATTGTTTCAATCAGCTCCTTAAAGGTTATTAAAGTATATGATATGATATCACTATATTTGTATGAGAACAGATGCAATACATGAGCATACTGCTACCGATTGTCTGTGGCATTCTGTTGATAATCCAGGCCAAAAGTTCATTCTCTAGCCCCACGGATTGTAGCCAACTCTGGACATGTTAACCCTGTTAAAGCAAATGATCCAGGTCTTGGTTATGATATAAAACCAGAAGATTATGTTCCTTATTTGTGTGGTTTGGGTTATTCTGATAAACAAATTGAAATTATTATACAGTGGAAAGTGAATTATTTTGATGTGAAAAGTATAGCAGAAGCAGAACTTAATTATCCTTCATTTTCTATTCTGTTGGGTTCTGATTCACAGTTTTATACAAGAACTTTGACTAATGTTGGACCAGTGAATTCAACTTTTCAATTTGTTTATTGAAATGAAATGGCATTGTTGTGGTAAATTAATACACTGTTGAAGTTTTTTTATGGGCCAATGCATGTTATTGATAAAAGAGATGTTCAATGAAACAAGGAATGCTAACTCCTAACATAAAAAAGGAATACAAACTACAAAGCAAATCTACTACTATAAAGCAAATTGCCTTGATCCATGTCCTGAGAAGTGAAGCACCAATGAGTCCCTTGGTTGCCAGCCCTCAACCAACCACCTCATTGCCATTCTCATGTTATATTTTCAGTATTATTAATAAGAACAATACAAAAAGATAAAATAGAGAAACAAATGTTGGTTACTTACTATAGGATGGCCTTGTGCAGTCTTAAGAAGAAATAGAGGAAGTTGCAAAAAAAATGAACTTTTTTTATAAACCCAAACAGAAAAAAGTAATCAAAGGGTGAAAATTAACATACACTATAACAATAACTAACATATAACAATAACTATTCATATAAAAATTGAGGATTCATTCATCAAAACTCAAAATTTGAGAACAAACCCTAAAATTCAAATTTGGGAACTGTCAAATTATTACAATTTGTCATTCTTCAATGGAATTCCACAAAAACACTAAGCTGAAATTGAATAATTGAATAATTGAGAAATTGACCATACCTAGAAAATTGTTCTTTAAAGGAGATAGTGAAATCCCCCAAATTTTCTCTGCTCACCGAAACCAAATCAATAGATGTTGATTCAGATGTGAAATTGGTATGTGGATCGGAAAAGCCACATACAGATTTCTGAATTTTTCGACACGGATTGAACGTTGCGAAGCCAAATTGGATCGATGCCATGGAAGCAAAGTGTTTACAACTTGCGTTTTTCTTCTTCTTGAACTTTTGTTGATGTTTTTAATTTAAAAATAATTAAGGCCACGTGGCTCTTTCTGAAGCATTCGATTGATCCAATGGCACAAAGTGGGTGAAAGTCACCCTACCTTTCCCGCCTCTAAGTCAGAGGATCCGTTTCCTTCACATGATGTCATAAATTGAGTTCACGTAGACTACATGGACTGGGTTAACGTACAAATAAGTGATATGATTTCACATAAGTATACATAAACTCACTTCATCCAAACATATGTAAACTCTGTTCACGTAAGTTTCAAAACAGTTGAAAAAAAATAAACATTTACAAATTCAATTCATGTAAGTGTTTCTGAACCGAGTTCATGTTTATCTTTACGAAATAGAAAGAAGAAAAAAAAAACATATGTAGATTGAAAGAGATAAAGTGAATAAAGAAAGGTTGAAGAAGATGAAGTGGATAGAGATAGGTGGTTTTGAAAATGTAATTTTAAAGCAAATGTATTTTAGTATTTTTAGAATATAACCGAAAAATTAATGGGAGTAACTAGAAAAATTCTAATTTTATTAGTCTATTAGCTCGTTAGTTTATCTAAAGATATATTAAATTATTTTTACCAAAGAACATTAGTAACACACTCTTTAATATGCACTTTTTAACACACTCTATGTGATTAATTGAAATTCACATAGATCATACTAAATTGTGTGGATCCCATATGAATTTGATGGGATCCATGAATTTTAACTAATCAAAGAATTAGAAAATATATATTAAAGAGTGTGATGTTAGCATTATTCTTACTTATTTGAAAATATTAAGTACGCTAACAAGTCACACCAGACTTTTAAAAATATTGTATTGATAAATTAAGTCAATGATAGGTAATTAGTTAAACATAGGATTGCTGTTTTTTTTTTATCAGAGTAGACTTTGGTCTATTAAAGTTTAACTCGACTTAACCTATTTCCATTGTTAGCCATAAGTGAACTTCATGGAGGTTAGCTAAACATCGTTACAACTATTGACATTGTTCACCACAATTTGTAATCGCCACTAGATATATTTTGCAACAGTTACAAATTGTTGTAATGGATGTAGGTAATTTTAATTTAAAATATTTTGCAACGGTTACAACTACCACAAGATGCATTTTGGAGCAATATATAACTATTATAAATTCAAATTATATTATTTTTAACCACCTATTGTAATGCTGGCTAACCACCACAAATATATATTTTCTTGCTTTTTTTCTTAAAAAAAGTGGATGTTCTGATTATAAAATAATGATTAATTTAGAATTAATTATAATTATGCACAAATTTTATTATTCATATAAATAAAAAAAGATACAACAAAGAATTGACGTCATCCTTCATAAATAGAAGCGCACAGTCCTCTTCATTGTCATGAATGAAATGGTGACATAATTAGTGTTGTTTTGATTGAAAATCGTCATAAAGATAACAAATGTTTGATCTTTATAAGTAGAAGTTAAATAACAATGTATATAATGTCTTGATAAATTGATAGTTTAACAAAAACAAGAAGACAAAAAATTGATACAGGTGCTTGAAAATTGAACATGTTCTTATTTGACCCAAGCCTAAGCCGATATTTCGTGTCGACTTGACCCAACATCATAAACCAAAACAGATAGCTAGGGTTTTCAACTCTCAACGGATAAACCAATATGTAACGCCTTCGAGGCCGCACCCAATTGAATCTGCTTGCACTACTGGTCACTCGTTGTGATTGTCCCCATTCGAGTTGGGACTCCTACTTATATAAATAGTGCATCTGACACCCAAAAAGGTGCACACGCTTTCTAATATCTCTTACTCTACTCAAATAAATACTTACTTGAGCGTCAAAGTGTTTGTAAGTACCACCCCTTATCATAATCCAAACATTCACCCAATACACAAAACCAACCATCATCCTTGATCAAGATGATACCATTGGTGCCGTGGGAAATAAAGTTTCATTGCTTTGCTAAAAACCTATGTATAACTCTCTAATGGCTAGCAACAAGTGCAACAACCGCATAAAGAATGTCGACACCATCGTTCAACATTCGAAGGATGGGGACACATCGTCTATATCACATGAGCTCCATGTTAACAACAATAGATGTGGCGCAGATGCTAACCTTGTTGTAGTTCATAATGGAGGAGCAACCCTCAATGAGCTCGTCACTTTGATTCATGAACAATCCCGAATGATCGTGGAACAAAACCACCATCTTAGCACTACATGGAGAACTGAAAACCAACCATCCCCAAAGTGGTAACGTCCCATGAGACATCTGAATTCGTTGAAGGTTCTATTTGATGACGTCTTCATGACACTTAGCCTAGAATGCAAGGTCGGAGGTCACTCACTCCGGAATAGTGAAGGCATTCCCTATAAGAGTCTCTAGAGTGAGGAAATCACAAAAAATCCTATGAGGATTCCTTTCCCAGGGAGGTACGACAATGTCGAAAAATCATTCACAATCTAGGCCACATTACATTTCATCTCCAACCCCCAAGACATGTTGTGAACCACATGGATCTCGCAAATCTTGGGGACCTTTTAAAATAAGGATAGAGAGTTCCAAGATACTGAGAGCATTGGAGAAACCCCCATACATGGACTCATATGAGAAGATCGTTGACCTCGATGAGCACATCGAAAATGTAGAAGTCATCCTCGATTATTGTGGAGTGGAAGGACCCTTCAAATGTCTCATGTTCGCACTCACGTTGAAAGAAAGTGCATGTGCTTGATTTAAGGGTTTGCCCCCGAACACCATCAATTCATGGAAGGAATTTTGCAGGCAATTCGCCATTTAGTACACATCATCCAGAAAGCAGCCCAAGACAATTGGTATGTGGTCAACAATTGTCCAAGGAAGAGATGAACCTTTTCAAAACTACATCGAACGCTTCAACAAAGAAGTCATGTTCGTCAAAGAAGTTAAAGACAACGACGTCCACCTCTATGAATCCATTCTCGTCATTAGTTGTAAAAACCGATACTAGTGGAAAAGGTTTATGGGCTACCCAAACATAACTCCCTTAATCTGGCAGGAGAACCAAGTCGTGTAGAGAAGATGCTTCTTTTACCATGTTGACTTGAAAGCCAAAAGAAGAAGAAAATGACTTCGACATCCAAATCCTTTTTTCAATTGTCATTCATGAAAGTGAAAATGTCAAAAGGAGCCACTGTGCTATACACCACCCGCACGGTGGAGCGGTAGGATCACCGCCGACCACCACCGCATCAACAATAGAAAATCCTTTAACTTATGGTTGTTTTAGGAAAAATATATCAGTGTTCCTAAAGCTACTCCATAGTGAAGGGATAAACCTCCGCCTCACCTAAAATAAATGTTCACAGCAGTAGAGCAATAACACACAATTGTGGAACCACCATGGGCAGTTGTAAGAAGTAGAAACATAAACCATGAAAAACTCAAAATATAAATGAAATATAAACTAGAATGACTTACCAAGTGGGGAAATGGAATGTCAAAGTCATAAGCGCACCAAAAAAGTGAAGCGAGCATTTCCAATGAAGAAATAAGACCGCAGAAGATTTTCTATCACATGGAGAAAAAACAAGAAGGAATGAGATATTGATAGTAAAAGTCCCTATCAAAGTCTGAAACAACTCCTTATATACCACCATCGATCCAACGGTGGGAAATTCAAAGATCATGACTCAAAGATTAAATTTCACCTCGAAACAATGTGAGGCAACATCATATACTTAAATGCCTACCTCATGAGGTGACATGTGTCAAGAGAAAACCCAATGAACGTCATACCTCATAATTTTGCCAACCCCTCAAACCCCGTCAACTGACAGCCAATTATAGGAAATAGACGAACATCCAATGTCGAGTACACTAATAATTCGACAAACATGACACTTTTTAGACCGGTCGGACACCTTAAGACATGTGGGGTATGTGTCTCAAACGACAATGAACCCATTTTTTTGCAGATAACCTTTCTACTACGAAAACTGATTGGATACCTTCAACGAAAAATATGTTCTTTTATATTAGAAAATCTCCCTAGACAACTTTTTAAGTCGTTACCTCGTCTCCTCGACAACGACTTAGGGGACTACTATTCCACACTGGCCCAAGTCTAAGTTGATCTTTCGTGCCAACCCCGACCCAATATCATAACCCACAACGAATAGTTAGGGTTTCCAACTTTCAACGGCTAAACCTAATTTTAACGCCCTCGAGACAACAACCCACTAAATCTGCTTTCAATAATGGCCATTCATTGTTATTGTCCCCTCCATGTTGGGATACTCATAAATAGTGTCTCCGGCACCCAAAAAAGGTTCACACACCTCTCATTCTAATACCTCTCAATACTTATTTGAGCGTCAAAGTGTTTGCAAGTATCACCTCCTCACTGGAATCCAAACATTCACCCAACCGTCCTCCTCGGTTTAGATCAGATCATAACTCATATTTGTTTTCCTTATGTTGATTATACTAACACTGATTATATAAATATCTCTTTAATGAAGATGAAGAGAATCGTAAACTTTTACTTTTGAATAGTGATAACATTTGTCATTGTTTTAAGTAACTTCATGATATCACAACCTCATTTTTTGACACAATCATGATTGAAAGGACTAAAAATATATTTGAGGTTTAAATTAAATCAAAGAGATGCTATTTATAAAAAAGAAATGCCTTAAAAGGAAATGTGATGTTTTTAACTAACAACAATATAACGCGTGAACTAGCAAAGCGAGTCAATAAATTCAATCGTATTTTTTTAATAATAATCCTTTGATATTTTCTGTTTTTGTTTAACCCCATTCCTTAGAATGAGACATTGATAATCAGGAGTTTGTTTGTGACATAAATAAAATATGATTAAAGAATTGTTCAAATTATAATTTAAATTCAAATTTTCTTAACCACTTAAACTCAATTATTTATTTTATCTATTAAAATCTTATAAATCAATAAAGTACTTTTAAATCCTGTAATTTTTTATGATAAAATTCTTTAAAATTTAAATTACAAATCACACTAGTCTTTTAAAATTTTATAAATCATTAATCTTGTAAATCTTTTAAAATCCACAAGTGATCTTATATGTAAAAATTATTTTTTAAAATCCTAACCCAATACCTTAATTAAGTTTTACATATATATATATATATATAAAGTAAAGAAATAAAAGAAAAAACTTAATTAAGGGATATGTGCCCGTGGCACATGCCACTACAAAGCTACAATATAATTATTACTTCCAACTTTAAAACTTACATATAATAATTTCTTAAACATGGTAGCTCAGTATCTTACTATATAGTTAGCAATAAACTCTAGAGCAATGCCAAAACCCAAATCACACGGAAACAAAGATAAATAAAATACCATTACCCAAATAATTAACTCACATTGCCAATTTGACAATATTATTAGTGTGCCTACATATCACGAAAATTGATCTTGACCAAGAACAAGAACCGCTTATTAGAACCACTTATTAGGTGCAAAGTTCTCGAACAACACCAAGTCTTGAGTTGGGCACATCGAATAATACACGGTGATTTTGTTGTTGCATGTTTGCTATGACGTTCAACACCGAGTTCACATTATCCGGCGCCGCCGCCATGGCCAAACATGTGATGCTACCGGCAGTGCTGTGTATGAGGGTGTTGTCTGGTGGTAGTGTTACATTCATGCCGGAGAACATGAATGTTATATTTGGTGCAACAATTGGAAATGTGTAGCATGTGTCAAATCCACCTAGAGTTGTCACGGTTAATTTTGGACCAACTCGTCGACGAAACTCATTTCTTACAGCGATGTATGCCGGTTCAACTAGCCGAGTGAAAACCGTACCTGATAATATTCAACAAATTAATGAAAATTAGATTTAAACAAAGTTTTGTGAAATTATTTGCATTCTTGGTTATAACATAGATGTTTTAGTATTATTATTATTATTATTATTATTATTATTATTATTATTATTATTATTATTATTATTATTATTATTTTTCTTCAATTTTTTAAAGAAATGAATGTCGGGAGATTATAATTGTATCTAATATTGATTCAATATGGTGGTGAGTACTTATTTGTACTAGATAAGACATGGGGAGCATGAATAAAAGTGATGCATATGGTACAATCACATGTAGGATTCCATTCACCCAAAAAAAAAACTAAAATTTCGTCGTAATTTGACCTTTATTTTGTCATCGTACATAAAAACATGAAACCCATTTTACTTTGCTTATCTATCTTGAGAATGTGGACATAATAGGAGACTATTCAAGAATAGTGCCCCATGTGTTTTTGAAAAGGTAAAAGATAAAGTAAATACCCAAAATATAAAACCTAGATAAAGTAATCGTAAATAATTTTATTATACTTTCATCAAAAAAATATATCATTTGATTGCACCTACTATCCCTTTGTCGGTCAAGAATAACAATTAATCTAATATACAAATTAAATCTATTTGTAAAAACTATAGTAGAATGCATTTTTTTTTCTTCCAAAAGTATAATTTGTTAATTAAGAAATTACCAGAATCAAAAATGGTTCCTGCACCAGTGGTTGGGTTGAAGGCCAATGCAGCTGGAGGAATATCAACAATTCTCCTACCAACTTTAATAGCAACCAAGTTAACATAGTAAAGTGATGATCTTCTAGGATTTTTAAGAAGTGGAGTATACTTAATCCTCGTGGGCTGGGCCACAGGCCCAAGTCTCAACGACCCACTAAAGTTAAGTGATTTAAAGCTAGGCAAACAGTAAGAAAATGTGGACCGGTAAAGATTTTGGGTTTGAGCCAATAGGGATAATGGGCCTCGGCCCAAGCCCAATAGCCCTTGTGGTGGTGCTGAACTCCCTGTAGTTTTTTGAACACAGCCAAAAGTGTAGCTTGGGACTGGGTCAGAAGCTAGGGTTAGTGTGTCTTGGACCACACTAGCTGCCACTGTGGAGCTACCATAAGTGAGGTTGAATGCGCACGCGCTTCCACCGCAAGTGGGGTTTGGTACCTGAAAAGTATCACATGTTTGAGATTTGAGAACCGTTTATAATAATTTTGTAACGAGATATTTCAAAATAATTCAGTTATTTAATTATTTTATATATATCAAAAAAGTTACATATAAATAAAAGATATAATATTATTTTTATTAGATATTAATACATTGTTAATATTATATATAATAAAAGATATTATATTAAAAATTATATAAATAATATAATTAGAAATTTTAAAAAATTAAATATTTTAAATAAATCAATTATTTTGAGAGTATGTTTTGTGAATAAAGAGAAAAGTAATAAAAGCATTTGTTTCTATTTTTTTTTTTTAAATCTCGTGATCCTTTTTGCCTTTCCAAAAAGGTAACTTGAGTGACTATAGGATAATGCTTTTAAATTGTGTGTTAATAATTTAAGTTCACACTCGGGTGGTGCGTGAAATTTTCCTTTTTAAGGAATAATTATGACTCGTAATGAACCATAAGTTGTATAATTCGAACATATTATTCACAATAAAAGAGGGTACTTGCTGTTATAATACTTTTAATGTATTAAAGATAAAAAAACTTATATTAAAAATTGTATATTTCGTTTTTATTAAAAATTGGTCTTCTGTCTTTTTAAATTATAACTATTATTTGTGACATTTTTAATATTTTTCTACTCAATAATCAATCCTAACAAATTACATTGTTATTTTATATTTAAATTAAATAATTTAAATAAATTTTGAACTAATTTTATTTATTAGCATCCGACCAAATTCATAGATACATAAGAATTTAGCTAAATAATTTAGTGTGGTTGTTTTTGTCTTGATGCTATACATAGATAGTATCAATGGATTTTGTTATGTTTATTTTTATATGACCTATATGTCAAATATATTGTTTAAGAGTTTTTCTTATAAAAAGAATATTGTTCATATAGTTGTCTCACTA
>JBBPBR010000007.1:39503569-39516165 GCA_037974775.1 Cicer pinnatifidum
ATAGAAAAGTAAAAAAAAAAAAAGATTAAATAATAATAATGCTCTATTTGTCCTAAAATGATTATTAAATTTGCAAAAAATATTTATCACAAGATACTTGTCACTTTGATTTTTAATATAACTTCAATTTTTTTCCTTCTAATTATACATTTTAAGTAATATTTTGTACATTATTTTTAAATTATTATTTTTTACTTTACATTTATGATATTAATAAAATAAACTAATAATCAATAGAAATAATTTAACAAAATTATTATTCTGTTTTGTTTATTATTTTTTTTTAGTTTGTGTATAATAATTATTTTGAGACAGATAAGACAATAATAAAAAAACAAAAAGAGTTTGAAAGGGAATGTGACACTACACGTGGAGTGTGTAAACCGAAATGGAAATGCTCGTGACTCAGACAATCAAAGAGCAATAAGACAACATTTGTCACTTTGTGCTGTCGGCAGAGTTACAATTACCCACAATGTGTTAAAAACCAAGTCGATAATCGGTAACTGCACCGCATTACTATGTTAAATGTTAATGGTCGAATAGTTTTTATTTATTTATTTATAATAATGACCAAACTTTAATTTTTTTTTTTTGTGATAACAATGATTAGGAGAAATAGTTCTTATTACAATTATTGATTTAAATCATTAATAAAAAAAAATATAGATAAAAATTAATTAAATCATATTCATAATACAGAAAATGGATTATATTAAAAGTTACATATAATTATATAATCAATTAAATAAACAATTAATCAATATAAAATAACAACCACACATAATCATAAAAATAAAGATGACTATTAGCATCTATTTCTAACAGATAATATATGTAATTTAGTTTTAAATTTTTTTTAAAACAAATCCATGGTAGACCATAATTCATACTAGAATTTGCTATGTTTCAAAGTGACAAAAAAGATATCCCAAACCTAATACTACTCCCTTTTGGTTATATAAACCTCACTCCACGTTGTTTAGGCATGTCTCATTAAAACTTCCCAGCTACCTCAAACATTATACTAACTTTAACATCAAAGTTTTTGTAGATATCTCGTAGGTCTTCTCTTCCTTGGATCCTAAGCGAAAAACCTTTGTTCACAAAACAATTCTTTCACTGATCCTAATAATTGTGCAATCTCTTATTTTTATCGATAAATTTGAATTCTTAACGAAATAATATATATATTTCACATTGCTATATATTTAGAGGTAATAAAAATATTTTATTAAATGCTTTTTCGTAGGAATAAAAATTGTCAATTGTAAAAGAACATTGTTATTTATAAGAGAAGTATCCACGAAAATAGAAAATTTGACTAATTAGCAACTCGTTAACATAGTGGGTGATTATGATTTACAAATGTTATACATATATCTTTCCTACAAACATCTCTCTTAATATCTAGCATCTTCCATGGTAAAAGTGCATTGTTATTTGTTAGGAAAAATTTACATAAGAAAGAAAAATTCATAAAAATAAAAAACTTGACCAATTAGTAATCGGTAAAACATACATAGGGGAGTTAGTGGTTATGAGTTGCAAGTGTTACATATTGCCATATATATTATTCCTCTTTAGCAAGCATATATCTATAATTTTTTTTATAGTAAAATCTATTTTTAGCGAAAGATTTACATAAGAAAGAGAAAAATCCATATAAATAGGAAATTTGATCAATTAATATTTGGTTAACCATAAATAAGAGAGTGGATGGTTATGATTTGCAAGTGTTACATACTACAACATATCATTCTTCTATTTTTGAAAACATCTAATATTGTTATTTGTTAATAAATATTTACACAAGAAAGAGAATCATCTATAATAATAAGGAATTTGATCAATTAAAAACTGATTAATTATACACATGGGAGTGAGTGATTATGATATGCATTTGTTATATACTGCCCCATATCATTCTTCTTCTTTTTTTTTTTTTCCAAACATATCTCGTAACGTCTAGGATTTTCCATAGTAAAAGAGCATTGCTATTTGGTACAAAATATTTACACAAGAAAGAAAAGAAAAAAAAATAAGAAATTTGACCAATTAGCATGTATTTAACCATACATAGGGGAGTGAGTGGTTCTAATTTGCTAGTGTTACATACTATCAAATATCATTTTTGTATTTCTTGCGAACATCTTTCGTAACATCTAGCATTGCTATTTGTTAAGAAATGTTTACACAAGAAAAAAAAATTACACGAGAATAGGGAATTTGATCAATTATCAACTGGTTAATTAATCATACATATGAGAATGTAAGGTTATGATTTTCAATACATACTTCCTCATATTATTTTTATTTTTGTTGCAAGTTTTCTCTCATAACATCATTTTTCAAAGAAAAAGCGCATTGCTATTTGTTATAAAAGATTTACACACGAAAGAGAATAATCCTTAAAATACGGAATTAAACCACTTAACAATAGGTTGACCATACATAGGAGTAAATAGTTATGATTTGCAAGTGTTACATACTACCAAATATTATTCTTCTATTTTTTTGTAAATATCTCTATACTATGAAAGATATACACAAGAAAGGAAAGAATTCATAAGAAAAAAGAGAATTTGACTAATTAGCAACTAGATAACCATTTATAGGGGAATTGGTGATTGTGATTGCAAGTTTCACATACTTCCACATATCATTCTTATGTTTCTTGCAAACATCTCTCTTAATATATAGAATTTTAGATAGTAAAAAAACATTGTTATTTGTTACGAAAGATTTACACGAGAAAGAAAATAATCCATAAAAATAGGAAATTTTACCAATTAGCAATTGGTTAACCATACATTGAGGAGTCAGTGGTTATGGCTTGCAAGTGTTACACGTTGTTGTTGGGGAGTCCAGAGGAGGATCACAATTCGGAATGGGCTAAATAAGGATTAATAAGAGACTTAGACACCACATCTCAACCCAAAACCTTAAGGCATTGGGTGTATGGGTCATTCTCCTTATATATCCAATACAACCACCATTCCTGGTCAATGTGGGACTAAAGACTCATAATTGAATACCCAATAATATCCTCCTCAATTATGAGTTCCCACCACTAGACTTGATCCACTTGATCTAAGTCCATTCCTTTATTGACCACTTGATCCGAATCCTTTTTGGTCTACCACTAGATTTGATCCACTTGATCCAAGTCCTTAGAGTCGGTGGTTATGGCTTGCAAGTGTTACACGTTGTTGTTGGGGATTCCAGAGGAGCATCACAATTCGGAATGGGCTAAACAAGGATTAATAAGAGACTTAGACACCACATCTCAACCCAAAACCTTAAGGCATTGGGTGTATGGGTCATTCTCCTTATATATCCAATACAACAACCATTCCTGGTCAATGTGGGACTAAAGACTCATAATTGAATACCCAACAATCTCCTCCTCAATTATGAGTTCCCACCACTAGACTTGATCCACTTGATCTAAGTCCAGTCCTTTATTGACCACTTGATCCGAATCCTTTTTGGTCTACCACTAGATTTGATCCACTTGATCCAAGTCCTTAATTTTTGCTCCCTCGTCAAGCCGAACCCGGCTCTGATACCACTTGTTGGGGAATTCGGAGGAGCACAACATTCGGAATGGGCTAAACAAGGATTCATAAGAGACTTAGACACCACATCTCAACCCAAAACCTTAAGGCAATAGGTGTATGCGTCATTCTCCTTATATATCCAATACAACCACCATTCCTGGTCAATGTGGGACTAAAGACTCATAATTGAATAACCAACAGTTGTCACATAACATTTCTCTCTAAATATATTGAAAACATCACTGTGAAGAGCTAGTATTTTCTAAAGGAAAAGAACATTGTGATTTGTTAAGAAAGATTTCCGCATTAAATAGAAGCATACATGAAAATAAGGAATTTGACCAATTAGGAACTGATTAGCCAAACATGGAGAAATGAATGATTATGATTTGCAAGTGTTATATATTGAGAAATATCACTTTTCTCTTTCTTGCAAACATATTTGGTAACAATTAGCATTTTCCATAGTAAAATAACATTGTTATTTGTTATAAAATATTTGCACTCAGGTTTACTAAATCTTTGCAAGTAATAGTGAAACAGTAGTATCGAGTGTTAAACTCAAATATTGCGTTATACTATCGAATTATTTCTAATTACTAAAATTGAACAAAAGTTTTTAAATTGATTGAATTAATTTTTGAAACTAACAAGAGTAATAATATTGAGTTTTTATAATAAAAAAAATTTCATAGATGAGTTTTCCTTTGAATACACCATAGTTTCTAATTTGATCCTAGTTACTGAATTCCTTTATTGAATTATTATCGAATTATCTTTACCATTCTTGCTCTAATTCCTTAGTGACATAGCCTTTAATTCCAAAGTAATCTATAATTCCTTAGTAGATTTAAGATTAGATTTAAGTTTTAGAATATAGAATTCTTTTGTTAAACTATTGTTTCTGCCAATAATTCAATTGGTTATATGACCTGCATCAATCCCTAAACTACAATATAATGTATTTCTAATCTCAAGTATTTTTAAAGTCTATTTCGTTTCAAAATACAAATCATAAAAAAGTTTAAATTTGATCAAGCAATAAAAAAATTTAGAACAAAGATGAGAAAAATAATTCAATAAACTCAATCATATAACTATAAATCAAATCAAACAAATAAGTGTTTCATCTTGTTTCATTCATCCCAAACAAAAGATTGAAATTAAAGAAGAATTACAAGAAAGATTCATCAATGATCCTTGATAAAACTCCTTCAATGGTGATGGAACCAGCCTCTTCTGAAATTCTCTGCTAGGCACAAGTCTTCGCACTTCAAAATAGCCAAAAACAATCCCTAAAAAAAAATGATAAAAACGCATTTTTATGCAATCTATAGCGCGTCATGTGCTCCAATGCGAGCCACAAATGCTTAAACCCTCATGGACAGAAAAAAAATTATCAAAATATTGCAGAGATGCACCCTAGGTACATGAACTTAAGCTCCAATGCACAACATCTTTTGTCTGACGTTTACTGTATTTTTCGCCTCTTTTGAGTCGGAATTTGGTTTCAGTGTCTTAATAAAAGTTGTAGCTATGAATCTTAGCTTTCAGCGATACTTGATTTGAGTCAATTGGACATCTACAACTCAATATATAGTTGAAATAATCCGTATAAGTCATGTTGATTTATCACCAAAATTCAACATTGCTCTAAAACAACGAAACAACTCAAAATTTAAAAAAAAAATATACACTTAAATAAAGGAAATAAGAACATAAACACGTTATTAAATTCAAGAACTAAAATAGACAAAATATATCAAATAGCTCCTTAAATTAACTAATGATTAAATAAAAAAAATAAAATTAATGGAAAAATATGTATATAAGATGAATAATTATCACAAATCCAAACTTACTTTGTTGCTTGTCCCCAAGCAACAATTAAATTCAAATCGAATAAAGGTTAAAAACAAGCTTAAACTCCATTTATCAATTCAAATCACACTCAATCTCGAAGTTCATGCTACTACAATACATTCATCATGCTCAAAGTTTGTTTAACACCTAAAAAAAAGTAAAATTAGAATAATGCATTTGACATTCATTTATTAAGTTCAATTATCTCTTCATAAAATCTCACCAAAATTTCTCTCAAGAGTTTGGTAAGGTTATGAATTTATCATTCAAATCCTATAACATGCATCACCCTACCATGGACTTGAAAGAGTTCTAGGTAGCAATCACAATGCAACAAACACATACACTTTTAGAGGACTTTTGAGTTGCAATGGAGCTTAGTTAAGGGTATGGGATATTTAGATAGTAGGCTTTGCTACTTTGAGTTAGTTACATAGAATAAAATTATTCTACCATTTTTTTTCACATTTTCATTGTGGAGATTCCTAAAACATTGACAAAAAAAAATAAAAAATTATTAATCAAATTACACAAATTGAAATTTTATCTTTGTTTAATAACAACTAACATTTTTTTCTTCTTTTTTTTCACTTATGAGAACCACTGCCTCAAACTTAAAACGTTGTTTTCCTATGAGCAACCCCAAACCCCAAACTTAGAATTTTATCAAGATAAGACAAAAAAATAATTACCTAACTCCAAAAGGTGGGTTAATTAAAATCAGGTCTTTGACTTGTAATATAGCTAGTAATTGAAAGAAGAGACCGCAATTTAAATGGGCTAACAAACGATAAAAATTGGACAGAGTGATTAGAAACGCTCAAACAACTAAACAAAATTGCCACAATATATGCAAAATCACAAGTGATCCAAGTCATAATTATTGCAAATTTTATGTCTAGATAATCATACAACAAGGAATTAAAGTGTTTAAGTTCAAAATCTCACAACTAGGATAATACGAGAGAGAGTATGAACTATCAAAATTATGTCAAATATTTCACTATATATATATATATTTTAATTTTTATAGAATGGCATGTAAGATTTTCAAACTAAAGAGTAATCAACAATGCATGCATTAGGGAAATTTATCGAACTGAACAATGAGCATGATCAAAAAATTAGAATCTAAAGCTAAAAGATTCACAACTCACCCAATAAATAAATTGATATCATGATGCAAGCTTCAGGTGTTCAAAATTGTTCATCGTTGTAACGCCCTAAATTTTTTATCTAAAGATCACTTAAAAAATATTTGTTTTCTTTTAAAAACAACTATATTTTTTTTTATGAGTAGTTCATCGTGTAATAAATTGAATATGCGTCAGAAAATGACTTGATATATTTTTGTTGTTGTAAAAAAACGTAATGCAATTTACTTAAATATTATTTATTTATTTATTTGTAAAATTAATATCCCAATTGTTAGATCCATATTTATTTAGACTCCAAAATAAAATAAATTCTCTGGACTGAAATTAATGACCTTCAATTATTTACTAGCGAATGAATATCACTTCCGCATTACTATTAAAAGTTAACGGTGAAGAGTAAATAATTTTACAATGTACCACAAATTTTTTTTTTTTAATACAAAATATTATTTTTAAGTAAAAATCTCATTTTTCCACTCGGAAGCCCCAAGCAAACATCACTCATGCAACTCTTTGAGATCATTAGTATCTAAATGTTGGTGTAAGAAGTTAGTTCATCTCACAACAAAATTTAAACCAAATAATTAGTTAACAGCTATAAAATATGAATATAATCTTTTCGTAATAAAATATTTAAAGAAATTGATTTTTTAATCGTTCCCAAAGATGATTCAGAAGTAATAACATGTATCTAAATAAATCAAGTAGAAACTCACTGTAGAGCAAATAATTAGATCAAAACAAAAATAACAATAAAATGCATGTATGCAAGTTATGCATGCTCCTAAACATATATGATCCGTAACCAGCCACACAGAAGTCACCGATACCAATGGGAAAAATTAAACCAGCCACACAGACGTCCACAAAAATGCATATGATATGTCATGAAATGATAATGATGCTCAAAAGGTACATGTCACCATCCACTTAAATAGTCACAAATAGAACAATGTCCAACACACAAATTACCAGCCACTTAGACAACCACAAATATAACAATATTTAAAATACAAATCACCAGCCACCTAGGCAACCACAAATATAACAATATTTAAAACACAAATCACCATCCACTTAGGCAACCATCAAGATAACAATATTTAAAACACAAATCATCAGCCACTTAGACAACCACATAGATAAAATATTCAAAACACAAATCACCAACCACTTAGACAACTAAAAATATAACAATATTTAAAACACAAATCACCAGACACTTAAGCAACCACAAATATAAAATATAAGGTTAAATTTTAATCACATATGACATCAAGGTTTTATTCTCATGGATGCTTACAATCAAGAGTCAGTAAATTTGTAGTCCTAAATATATAACACACAAACACATGAGTAAATGTCTTAGAGTCACAACTTTCATTTTATAAACTATAAAATTGGATTAGCAACATGTTATTGATAGACATCAAAACTCAAATAACGAAGAACACATACAAATATAAAATTTATTTCTTCTACTATAAATTTTCTCCCATTATTAATCATTTAGGCATCTAGGTTTACCATTAAATACATCACAAAACTAAACTTAATCATATTATCACAATTAAAAATTAAAACTTTGAAATAAAATAGCACAAAAATCAAAACTTTAAATTAAAAACATCGTAGCAAACATATTACTCATGAGATCATAATAAAAATCATAACTTTATAATTAAGTATACTTAGACAACACAAAAATTGCAACTTTACATCAAATATATGGCAACGAGCATATTACTCGTGTAATAATAATTAAAATTGAAATTTAAATAATTAACTTTATCAAGGCAAACATATTACTCATAAAAAACCAAACATTGTAGTTAAATTATTTATGATAAACATAAAATCAATATTTTTCTTTTAAGACATCATATCAATATCTTATAAACTATTAATTTAATATCTAGCCTAACCTTGCATTGGGAAAAATCCTTACATTAGTCGCTTTCTTTTTTAACACCTCTAAATTTACACGAGAAATAGTTCATGAGACAATGATGAATTCAACACGGATAGATATTGGAATTTACGATTTAGAAAATTATTTTGGGAGTGTACGAATGATAAATTGGTGTGACAACAAGAGGATCTAATGGAAATGTATGAACAAAAGGAGCAGTCGTGAGATTATTAAAATAAGGGGTTTTCAATAGCTATTTACGTTGCAATATTACCATTGATTTTTGGTCTAAAATTGAAGCGCATTTAATTCAAAAAGTATGCTACTAATGATTAATATTTCTTTAATTTTATTAGGTTGTTACAAAGTCAATTGAAATCATGTGTATTTATGTGTATGAGTTAATTAGGATTAACTAGTAGAGTTCACCATATATTGCAAAGTGTCACACTATTTTAACTTTTTATCTAAAAGTTACGAAACCGAAAATTGCATAGAATTGTTTTTGTAAAGAATTAAAATAAAATCATAATTTTTATTTAAAAGAGAGGAATGCATGAGATATAAATAAGGAGAATAGTGTTTTTGTTGTCCTCTCTTAATTGCACAAAAAACTCATAGTTAAATTTATAATCTTCATTTCAAAAATAAATTAAATGTGTTAAGAAGGAGAGAGAAGTGAGTGCATGATGTCAAAAATGATGGAAGGTACATTATCTCCTCTTTTAATTGGTTGAGACAAGGACATAAAATTACATTATGTCAAGACAATACCATGAGTCAAGTCACTATTTTTTTTTTATACTAAAGATGGATGGACTAAAAATATTTTCAAAACACATGAGGACTGAGTTTATCTAACTCTACTATCTCCTAAAATGCATACTTATTTGGTCGAAAATAAAACTAACAAACAATATAACTTCTATAAATTATAATTATAATTGATTAATTCAACTAGTATTTTTATCAACTAAAATAAATCAAGTAAGACAAAAAATATCACTACAGATCACACATAACAAAATAAAGCAAACATATCTAACACATAAATTTCATAATTATCGAAACTAATCAAATAAAAAAACACAATAGTCCATTTAATAAATAATCACGTCATTAATCGTCCCCTGTAATTGTCTTGTCAAAACAATTAAATAAAAATAAAGGCTATAATTATTCAAGTAAAATTAAGAGTGATAAAATTTTATTTTATTTATTTACACATAGAATAATCATTGATTATATAATAAATCATTAAAATTACTAATATATATATATATATATATATATATATATGATAATAAGGGGGTGTTACAATCGTAGTGCAAGTTCAAACACAATTAAAAGAGAGTAATGAAGTTTAAAATGAAAAATTCAAAATTACCTCTACTATTAGGTTACCTCCCACAAAGAGTTTCTTTAACGTCATTAGCTTGACGCCTCAACCACTATTAAGGTGACACATATGACAAAAGGATCACATCATTCTTCTTCTTTTTGTTTGGTAGAAATAACATGGACTTGAAAAATAGATGATGTTGCTTCCATGTATTTTTCAATTGGACATTGGTGAACAAGGCATAGATTGAATCTAAAACTTCATCCATCTCTTCCTTTTTCTGTTCCTTGTTTTTGTTTTCCTCTAGCTTATCATCTTCTACCACAACAATGAAGTCATCTTCAACTCCTCATTCATTTTCTCAAACTCAACCACTTATTCAAATAACATCTCACATTGACTTTTGATTAAACCCCTGTTAATCTTCATGAATTCAACCAAAACATCATTGATGTGAAAGTCTTTGTCATTTGATTCTTTAAATAGAATTTGAGGAAGTAGAATTTGTTTCCAATTGTTCTTTTTCATGTAACACTCACCATATTTTGCTTCTATGACCAATAGATCTTCATCTGCTAGTGATGGAACATTGTAATCAAAACAAGCTTCATTCCTATGTCCTTCTCACATTGACTTTTGATTGAAATCATGTTAATCTTCATGAATTCAACCAAAACATTCTTAATGTGAAAGTCTTTGTCATTTGATTCGTTGAATAGAATTTGAGAAAGTAGAATTTGTTTTCAACTGTTCTTTTTTATGTAACACTCATCATCTTTTGGTTCCATGACCAATTGATCTTCATATTTTGATGTGGAGCATATTAATCAAAACAAGTTTCATTCCTATGTTGTTCTCCACAAAATCACATCTAAGAAGTCTCATCTTAATGAGGACTTTTTCAAATGTATCTCTCACGATATGACCCTCAATTATGCATAATTGAGTAAATATTAAACAAGTATCATGTTCTTCTAACACTTGTAGTAGAATATCATTAATAAAATCTATTATGCTCTACGATGGATAGTTATCTCAAACAAAGAAGAAACATACCACTAACACACGATATTAATAAGCTCAACATATAAAAATAGAAAATAAAATGATAAAAAAATAAAAAAAATTAATAAAATAAAAATAAAAGAAAAAAAAATTATTGAAGAGTAAAAAACTCCAATTAAGAAATTAAATTCAAACTCAATAGTGATTTAGCAATCCCCAACAACCCTACAAACTAAATAGCGTTTCAACAAGTGTATTGAATAATTGCAAGTAATACGAAAATGGTAATACCTAAAGTCAAACTCAAAGATTGCGTATACTATCAAATTGTGTTTAATTATTAAAATTAAACAAAAAAAAATTCAAATTGATTGAATTAATTTTTGAAACTAACAAGAGTAATAATATTGAACTGGTACAATAAGAAAATTGTCAGGGATGAACTTCACTTCGAATTTAACATTTCGTATCAGTTTCAAAATTCGAATCATAAAACAGTTTAAAGTTGATCAAGCAATAAAAAAAATTAAGTACAAAGATGAGAAAAATAATTCAATAAACTCATTCTTATAACTAAAAATGAAATCAAACAAATAAAAGTTTCATCTTATTTCATTTATCCCTAACAAGGAGAATTTAGTTACTCATGACAAAGAAACAAAAGATAGGGATTAAAGAAGAAATGCTATAAAAATTATTGAATGATCCTTGATAAAACTCATCTAATGGTGTTAGAACTAGCCTCCTCTGAGTTTCTTTGCTAGAGCACAAGTCTTCACACTTCAAAATAGCCATTTTTATGAGAAAAATCCATTTTTATGCATTATGTAGCACGTCATGCGCTCCAATGCAAGCCAGGGGCACTCCAGCGCTCTTGGATTGAAAATAATTGTCAAAATATTCCATAAATGAGACTTAGGCCATGAACTTGTGCTACAACGCACAACATTTGGTGTGTGGCTTTTACTGCATTTTTTGCATCCTTTGTGTCCAAATTTTGTTTCAGTGTCTTTATAAAAGTTGTAGCTATAGATCTTAGCTTTTATCTTCACTTGATTTGACTCCATTTGGATATCTATAACTCCATATATGGTTGAAATACTCCACATATGTCGTGTTAATTTATCACCAAAATTCAGCACTCCACTAATATAACGAAACAACGCAAAACTACCAAAAATTTTATACTTAAATCAAGAAAATAAGAACATAAACATGTCATTAAATTTAAGAACTAAAATAGACAGACTATATAAAAAACCATTAAATTAACTAATGATTGACGATATATAAGACAAAAAACAATGAAAAATATGTACATGATGAGTAATTGTTAGTATGATATGCAAGTGTTACATACTTCAACATATCATTTTTATTTTTCTTGTAAACATCTCTTGTAGCATCTAGCATTTTGCATAGAAAATAGTATTACTATTTGATACGAAAGATTTACACATGAAAGAGAAGAATCCATAAAATTAAGAAATTTGACTAATTAGTAACACATTAACCATACATTGAAAAATGAGTGATTATGATTTGCATGTGTTACATACTACTTCATATCATTCTTGTATTTTTTTTACCAAAATCTCTCATAATATCTAATATTTATATTTGTTAAGAAATATTGAAACAAGAAAGAGAAGAATCCATTAGAATAAGAAAATTTGACCAATTAGCAACTAGTTAACCATACATGTGAGAAGGGATAATTATGATTTTCAAGTGTTACATATTATCACTTATCA
>JBBPBR010000007.1:39516668-39537093 GCA_037974775.1 Cicer pinnatifidum
TTAAGGGAGTGAGTAATTATTATTTGCAAGTGTTACATACTATCAAATATCATTCATCAATTTATTGCAAGCATATCTCATAATATTGAGTATTTTGCATAGTAAAAGAGCATTTCTATTTATTACGAAAAATTTGCACAAGAAAGAGAAGAACCTATAAAAATATGAAATTTGACCAATTAGCAACTAGTTAACCCTACATATGATAGTGAGTAGTTATGATTTTCAAGTGTAACATTATGCCACATATCATTCTTCATTTTTCATAGTAAAAAAGAATTGCTATTTGTTATGAAAGATTTGAAGAAGCAAGAGAAGAATTCATAAAATAGAAAATTTAACAAATAGCAACTAATTAATAGTACATAAGGGAGAGAGTGATTATATTTTGCAAGTGTTACATACTACCAAATATCATTCATCAATTTCTTATGCAAGCATCTCTTATAATATCAAGCATTTTGCATAGTAAAAGAGTATTGCTATTTATTACGAAAGATTTGCACAAGAAAAAGAATAATTAATTAAAATAGGCAATTTGACTAGTTAAAAATTGGTTAACCATGCATAGGAGAATGAGTTGTCATGATTTGTAAGTTTTACATATTGCCACATATCATTCTTCTCTTTCTTGAAAATATCTCTCGTAACATCTAACATTTTTTTATAATAAAACAACATTGTTATCTATTATGAAAGATTTAAATAAAAAAAGAGAAGAATGCATAAAATAGAGAATTTGACCATAAGGAAATGGTTACATGTACATAATGGAGTTAGTGATTAAAATTTGCAAAAGTTACATCCAACCTAATATCATTCTTTTCTTTCTTTCGAACATCTCTCATAACATCTTATATTTTCTATAGTAAAAGAGTATTGCTTTATTACGGAAGACTTACACCAAAAAGACAATAATCACTACGCCAAAAATTGCATTTTACAGCGCTTTTTTTAAGCCTTCTACAGCGCTTTTTCAAACAAAAAAAAAGCGTTGTGGATTTGAGCGCTGTAAAAGATACAACAGCACTTTTAAAAAAGCGCTCTTAAAGGCACCTTTTATAACGCGCGCTTACTATGCACTTTTTACAGCGCTTGTTACAAAAAAGCGCTGTAAAAGGCTTACCCATATTTCATATATTTGGGGTACCTTTTACAACGCTTTTTTGTAACAAGCGTTGTAAAAGGCATACCCATATTTCATATATTTGGGGTACCTTTTACAGTGCTTTTTTGTAACAAACGCTGTAAAAGACATACCCATAATTCATATTTGGTATGCCTTTTACAACGCTTTTTTGTAACAAGCGTTGTAAAAGGTATACCCGTATTTCATATATTTGGGGTACCTTTTACAGCGCTTTTTTGTAACAAGCGCTGTAAAAGGCATACCCATAATTCATATTTGGTATGCCTTTTACAGCGCTTTTTATAACAAGCGCTGTAAAATGTGTTTTTTTTTTTTTTTAACCCTGTATATATTTTAAAAGCATTTTTTAGCTTTTTATGGCACTTTTTTTATAAAGCGTTGTCTTTTATCTTTTTATCCAAAATTAGTTTGAACCAGTTCACACAACACAACACATCCAGAATCAGTAATTTAGAACATATTCATGTGCATGTTAAAACAGAAACAGAATCAGTAACACAATCAGAACTAGAACCAGAACCAGAACCAGAGCCCAGAATCAGTTAAAACATAATCAGTTCACACAATATGATACATATATATTATCCTGTAACACAGTAATTTACAACATAAGTAATTAAATATACATTGAACCTAATTTACAACATATTCATATGCATGTTTATATACTGTCCTATGATCATATATATATAATAACTATGCACCATATAATATTCAGATCCCTTGCCCAGCAGCATGCTATTTCCCAGAAAATCAAATAATTTTCATTTCAAGCACATACTCACACCATTCCTCCTTTAATTCCATCAGATCTTGCTTAGAATATGATGGACTGGAATTTTCAAAGTACTGCAATATAAAAATTGAACATATTATATTAAGTTAGTATCAAATATATAGATAATTTATATATGAAAATCATATAATCAAAATACCGTACCGTTTCTGGGATAATAGTTTTATTCTTGTCAACAATCTCCTTCATGAATCTCAATACGTAGTACCCACAGTCGATGTTGTTTGTTTGACGAGGGAACTTTATTGGGATCCATGTAATATTATTAGACTTTTGCTTCGACACTACCGCACCTCTTTGAGCTCGAAAAACTTTTAATGCACTATCAAATGAATAAATGTGATTATTTTAGCATGAACAAACACTTATTTATATATATGTGTAACAAAAATAAATGAATATTACTTACGTGTCGAACAAAGTCTTGATTTCGGAGTGATTGTTGTAATCGCCATGCAAGGGATCCAAATAGTATATAACTTCAGAGACGGCATTGATTGCAAATAGCACCCAATGTGCCCTACAACAAAAAAAAATTGGTTAAACAATTTTGTTTATACACAACTAATAAATTAAATTCTCATCAATTAAAAAAGATAAAATTACATACCCTGAATTATATGGTGCTAAGAATAATTTATCCTTTGAAATATTTCCTAAAAACATATTTACAATGTATTTCTTTACATTGTCTTCATCGAGTTTCCACGTGGACGTTTTATGCGGAGAGAAGAATGAGTATTTATTCGATAATTTCCTCGGGCACACGACCTTCTCATGCAAAAACCTTCAATGAAAATTTTAAACTAGATTAATTACCAATACATTTAATTAATTACTAATAAATGCAATTAAAAGTATTTTTTACCTTATATACAAGCTCATTACAGTTGCACTGAGCTCCTTATGTCCGAGAAGTTCGTATACGTGCTCCTTGTCGAACAATTCCTCATACTCCTCTCCGAATATTTCATTATTCATGTGTATCATGCGCGAATCGTCGCTGCTGCACAGGTTCTTTTTTACTTGGATGTCAAGACACGCCCCGTATTTACCAAGGCGTGACTGACTTATTTTAGGAGCAGCAGCAGCGACTGATTTGCCACGATCCAATTTTTTTATTGCTGCAAATTTGGCAGCTTTATTGGCCTCCGACCTTTGTAATTTGGCAGCTCTATTAACCTCCAATTTTTGAGGTTTGCTGCCTTTTTTTGGATGTGCGAGTGGTTTATTTATTTGGACCTACAAAAATGAGGTTAAATGTTAGTTTATTGAATCTGAAAAAATTGACAAAGCTTATGCAATAAATGTGACAAACCTTATCGGGAGACGTAACTGATTTGTTTCTATGAGGGCTTTTAATGAGGGCAACAAGGTTCGTGGGCCATGCCACGTAACTACCAATAGCTTCGCCCAATGTCTGCATATCTCCGTCTTTGTCCGGTATTGGCAACGGTGCAGTTGGTTCGAAAGCAACAGTAGGCGATACCTTGACATGGCCCTTTGGGATCGGAGTATTGTGCAATACTTCTCCCAAAGTATTGTACAATTTTCCTTTTGCCACCTTCCGATGAATGGGCGAGGACAAGTATAGAAAACATGAAGTGACACCCTAAATCAATAGTTAAAACATAAGTACAGTTAATATATAATATTGTTTAATGCATAAATAATTACATAAGCAAGTAAGTAATTAATTACCTCGGGAATAATTTTCAAACCGACGTTGCAACTCCCGCTTTCACTCTCCATTTGTATTTCACCTTGGAGCTGATCCGGAAGTTGCTTGTCTTTGTTCGTATTCACCAATTGTGCCACTTGCTCAGATAGGATTCTGAGCTTCTCTAATACTTCCTCGTTGGAAGGTTTTTGGCGCTTCTCTTGAGGAAAAAAGCTTCTGGGAGTTACGCCAAATCCCTTCCCCCTAACTCGACCGGAATATTCAGGAACATTAAAAACTTTGCCCAAAATGTCCCTGCAACTAGCCTTGTTGCCCTCTTCATTTTCAGAACTTTGTTCGATGGTCTCCTAAAATACATGTAACATTAAAATAGTTAAGTTCATTAGCATTTTTAAAATACAATATTAAAAAGTATTCAAGTGATAAATACAATATTGAAAAATATTAAAGTCATAATATACTTACACAAACTTCTATTACTTTTTGAACATTTTCGTTATCAACCACTCCATCCTTATTTACCCGAGCTTCCTTCCACAAGATATGACGACCCAACAGTTGATCGGATTGGGTCTCTTGTCGCTATTCGTTAAAACAAAATATTAGTTAGAAACTATAGTTTATAATACAAATTCCCTCATCATTGATGTTACATTGACTTACAAGTTTTTTGTCTAGACGTGCATATCCCATACGTGATCTTCTGTATGGGTGCGTCAGGTTGCTTTCCCTCTCGCGATTTGCCTTACTAACATTCTATATAAAAAAATAGCAATTATGTAAAAATTTAAAATACGATACGAATATGAATAATAAAACACACAAATGCTAATAAATTAATCACTTACGACAAACGCGGGGTCAGTACGTTTGGAAACAAACGCTTTCCATTCATCATTTGATATATAATGTCGATATATCTTTGGAGGTTCAGCTGTTGTGTTTCCTTCTTTATCTTTAAGATAGAAATTTGAGAGATGCGATCTAAATCCCCGATGGATTTTGCCAGCAACTCTCAAAACGTAATTCTTTCGTCCCTCATCAAGGACAAAAGTTGTCTGCAATGAAAAAAATTATAAGTAAAGTATTTAAATGAAAATATTTATAAATGACAAAAGATTGGATCAAAAAATTTACTTGAATATCATTCCATATGATATCTTTGGCATCCTTCAATACCTTATCTCTCCAGTCGTCAATCGTGATTGGAATATTTTGACGAACAACAGCCCCAATGTAGCTCACAAACATTGCGCTGTGGGGGTCAACTGGCTGACCACTTTCATTCCATCCAACCTAATAAACTCATATAGTAAGTACATGCTATTAAAAAAAGCTAAAAAAATACACAGCAAACAGAGTATAGTATAGTATTACCTTAAACTTGGTGCCATTGCTCCTTGCTTTAATCACATTTTGCATTATAGTTGCACCACGTTTGACTTCATTTTCTTAAGTCTTACTGGTGCCAACTTCTTCATTTTGACATTCTAAATCTCTGTTTGTATCCATTTAACTACAACAAGTTCAACATGCAGTTTAGTATAACATCAACAAGCTCAACATGCATTATTCTAAACAAGCTCAACATGTATCAGTATATATATTTTAAACAAGCTCAACATGCATTTTAATGATTACAAAAAATTAATAACATCAATACTTGAATAATGGTTCGAAGAAAGATGAAATGCAAAGAAAAGAGCGAACGGAGAAATTTCACAGCAATAAAGTTCATAGAAAAACGGTTTAGAAGAAATACGTAATGAGGGTTACATATTTCAATGAAAATATAAGGTTCGAAATGATCTTGGATGGAAATAAGGTTCGAAATGAAGGAGATGATCGTGGAAATACAGTTCGTAATGGACGGGATTATAGGGTTTGCAAAAGAAGAGAAAAACGATGAAGGTTGAGATGATAGTGTAGTTTATGTAATGAAGAGGAAACTGAAGAGGTTATTGTTATATATATAACCCTTTTACAACGCTTTTCCAAAGAGCGCTCTAAAAGGCCTAAGCCTTTTACAGCGCTTGTTATAAAAGCGCTGTAAAAGGCGTCCTTATTTAAATTTTTAAAAGACTCTTTTACAGCGCTTATCCCAACAAGCGCTGTAAAAGACCTCATTGTTTTAGTATGTTATATAATGTTTTTTTAAAAACCTTTTACAGCGCTTGTTCAAAGAAGCGCTGTAAAAGGCCTTATTATGTTATTTTTGTGTTTTGTTATGTTATTTTTTAAACAAGCTCTGCAAAACCCATATAGTAGTAACTGGTCACCACCAAAATATCTTCCTCTTCACCAAACTCCACCTCAAACATCAAAGCTTACTCTTTCAATCTCCACCTCAACACCCTTTTTATCTCTTTACATTCCCTTTCATTCTTAAATCGTAACTTGATCTTCAGGTTCATTGCCATGTTGCGAAAAATGTGTTTATTAACAATGTGTCTGATGTTTTTGTTAACAATGGGTCTGATGTTTTTGTTAACAATGTGTTTTTGGGGATTCCCATAATGCGTACAAGGTGTTTGAAGAAAATCCTGTTAGAGAAAGTCATGTTAGTTATCTGATGAATATTATTTTTAATGCCTTTTACAGCGCTTGTTCACATAAGCGTTGTAAAAGGTCTCTTTATTTTATTTTTCAAAGAGTCTTTTACAGCGCTTTTCCCAATAAGCGCTGTAAAAGGTCTCCATCAAACAACAAATATAACCTTTATTTTTTACTTTATTAGGTACATTAATTATAAATATTAACACATTTTTGAAATCCATAAATTATTAATTAATATTATTAATTATAAATATTAACACATTAATTATTTAATGTCATATATTGTAAAAATTGTTATATACTTATACGTTAAATACCCATCTACGTTGTCACACTTGGAAGACCTCGGTTCGAATATGAATTAAGTGAACTTCGTAAATGTAAGCGTTTTTAAATTACAAGAGTCTTTTACAGTGCTTTTTGATGTAAGCGCTGTAAAAGGTATCTTTATTTAATTTTTAAAAGGGCCTTTTACAGCGTTTGGTAAGAAGAGCGCTGTAAAATGTCTCATTGTTTTATTTTTAAAAGGGTCTTTTACAACGCTTTTTTTAAAAAGCGCTGTAAAAGGCATGCACTTTTTTTACATGCATAGTTCTTAAGAATTGAAATTGTCCAAATTTACATAAACATGCACTTCACCAAAGACCCTTATCCCCCACCCATCAACCAAACTATCCAAAAGCCAAAAACTTAAGTCCTAATTGAATCACTGGTTATGCTTGCCTTCTTAGACAACAATAAAACAAGAATAGAACCAGAATAATTCAGATTATAATACCACAATAATTCAAAAAAACCAGAGTAGAACAATAATTCAGATTACAATAATTCAGATTACAACAATAAAACCAGAATAGAATAATAATTCAAATTACAACAATAATTCAGATTACATGCATGACTTATATAAAACAATTAAACATGTACATTAAGATGCCCTTCTTCTTTTCCTGGTGGGATTCACATTTGTTTGTCCATTTACAATATGAAACGATGGATTAATCCAAATTCCCTTCTCATGATCATCTCTAAGATATAAACCATCATCAGTTGAATCAATTTCACGTGGTTGTTGTGATGTTGCAAATAAAAGATCATTACCAACATCTTCATCATTGTTGTTATCATCACTTATTTTATTGGTCGATAGGACAACAGACCATTTATCATCAGAAGGATCGGTGACATAAAACACTTGTTGAGCTTGCAACGCTAAAATAAAAGGCTCGTCTTTGTATCCCACCCTATTAAAATCAACAAGCAAGAATCCTGACACATCAATCCGAACGCCATTATTATTATCGACCCACTTGCAACCAAATATGGGAACACGAAACATTGTGTAGTCTAACTCCCATATGCGCTCGATAACCGCAAAATATGAAAGATTTGCATATATTGGGTTTTTGTCTTTTGCACTTGAGACATGCATCGCTTCAGCTACGAGAGTGACTCCACTATTTTGCATAGTGGTCTGATCATCTTGTTCTTTGGTATAAAATGTGTAGCCGTTAATAACATAACTAGTGTAAGAAAAGACATGTAAGCTCGGACCATTTGCTAGCCACCTCAATCTCTGTGAAATTGATCCGGGGTCTATATCAAATTTTGACTTTATGTGATTTTTTAACCATGTTATAAAACTTCGATTGTGCTCTCGAGTTATCTAATTTTGATTCCTATTCATGTTCAAACGAGATAACTGATCCATGTGTATTGTAACATACGCTTGAACCTCATCATCATTGTGCAGAACATACAATTGTGCCTGCTCCAATTCTGTCCTTGATATAGTCAGTAGTCTCCTTCCAATTATCCCTTCTCCTGATAGTCTTCCCGAATGACGAGACATGGGAAGCCCTATGGATTCAACATTGGACAGATATTCAGTACAAAATTCAGCAGCCTCTTCAACAATGTATCGTTCAGCAATACAACCTTCTGGTCGACTTCTACTTTTTACGTACCCTTTTAATATTTTCATATATCGTTCTATCCGATACATCCATCTCATATAAGCTGGCCCACAAAGTTGTGTCTCCTTAACCAGATGAACAGTAAGGTGAACCATTATATCAAAAAACGATGGTGGGAAATACATTTCAAGCTCACACAAAGTAACAACAATTTCCATCTGCAATGTCGGTAATTTCTGAGGGTCGATCATTTTACTACAAATTTCCCTGAAGAAGAAACATAATCTAGTTAATGCTAGTCGAACTTTTTCAGGTAAAATGGAACATATACCTATTGGTAGCAAATGCTCCATTAGAATATGACAATCATGGGTCTTCAAACCTTTTAACTTGAGGTTTTTCATACAAACCAAATTTCTAATGTTCGAAGAGTATCTTTCTAGAACTTTAACTTCGTGTAGAAATTTACATAAAACAATTTTTTCCTTTCTAGATAGAGTATGAGCGACTGGAGGTAGATATGTGCGATTTCCTTTCTTTACTGGAGCCAATTCATTTCTTATTCCAATATCGACCAAGTCCAATCTTGCGTTGATGCCATCTTTAGACTTTCCTGGAACATTGAGTAACGTATCAATAACACTATCAAATACATTTTTTTTCAATATGCATCACATCGAGGAAATGTCTTATATACAATGACTTCCAATATGGCAATTCAAAGAAAATTGACTTTTTCTTCCACCCAGTTTTGACCAGCTCTCCCGCAAAAGGTTTGCCAAATTTATTGGTCAAACCTTGTACTTTTTCAAGTATTTGATATCCAGTCGGTGGTAAAGGAGCTTTACCTTCCTCTGATTTTCCATTAAATGCATTTCTCCACTAACGATACTGATGACTATAAGGTAAAAATCTACGATGTCCAAGAAACACATTCTTCTTACAATGTTTCAACCGCATCCAATTTGTACTCTCTTCACATACAAGACATGCACACTGACCTTTAATGCTATATCCTGATAAATTACCATATGCTGGAAAATCATTAATTGTGCCGAACAACATAGCCCTCAAATTGAAATATTCTTTCTTATACCCATCATAAACTTCCACACCTGTCTCCCACATACGTTTTAAATCTTCTATTAGAGGAGTCAAGTATACATCGATATCATTCCCCGGTTGTTTGGGTCCAGAAATTAACAGAGACAACATCATAAACTTACGCTTCATACATAACCATGGAGGTAGGTTATATATTACCAAAATCACAGGCCACGTGCTGTGTGAGATGCTTTGAAGACCATGTGGATTCATTCCATCAGTAGAAAGTGCAAGTCTTAGATTTCTTGACTCTATCCCGAATTCAGGATACTCGTGATCAATTTTTGCCCATTGTGGGGAATCTGCAGGGTGTCGAAACATTCAATCTCTAATTCTTTCATCTGCATGCCATGTCAAGTGTTTTGAATCTTCTTCACTGCGATACATGCGCCTAAATCTTGGTATTATAGGAAAATACCACACGACTTTTGCTGGAGTAGATTCTTTCTTCTTATATTGAGAGACATTGCATTTCGGATACTCCTTAAGTAGTTCATATTCATTTCGAAATAAAATGCAATCGTTAGGACACGCATGAATCCTTACGTAACTCATGCCAATAGAACACAAAATCCGTTTAGCCTCGTAGGTTCGACTGGGAATTTCATTATCATCTGGCAACATATCTTTTATGAGTGTTAATAATTCTGTAAAACTTTTATCAGACCATCCATTACTCGCTTTTAAGTTGTACAACTTTAATATCGCCGACAGTCTTGTGAATTTAGTACAACGATTATATAATTCTTTCTTTGCATCACTCAACAAACTTTCAAACATTTTAGGACAATCTCGAAGATCTTCTTCAACTGCTTTTGCGATCTCATCAACTCGGTCCGGCTCATATGTATCTGTATCGAAGTCAGTTGAAGCATATGTCGAACTATTCTCAAAATTAATGTTTCCTTTTTTTTTTCTCACCATGTCTTATCCAACATGTGTAGCTTTGACCAATTCCATTACATACTAGATGTCCTTCTAATTCATCTTCTCTAACACGTTTTCCAAAACAACATTTTAAACAAGGACAAACTACTCTATTTGGATCTTTTGCATTCTTCACTGCAAACTCAACAAACTCCTTCACTCCAATTTCATACTCTTTTGACAATCGATTGGCTGACATCCATTTCCTATCCATATTATACCACCTATATAAATGCAGTTACAAAACTAATAAGCTTTCAATACTGAACTAATAAACTAATAAGCTTTCAATACTGAACTAATAAACTAATAAGATTTCAAAACTAATAAACTAATAAGCTTTCAATACAAAACATATCAACACGTTTCAAAACAGAACAGATCATGTGATATGAGTTTTTGACAATTTTTGACAATTTCAAAACATAACAGATCATGTGGTATATATAATCTGAATTATTCATTTGTTCATGAGAAATAATGTTGTTTTGGATTAACAGATCTATTCATAACAGATCATGTTGTTTCTCATGAACAATTGAAGAGATTTAAAACATAACAGATCATGTGGTATATATGTGTAGAAGAGATCATAAAGATTTTTTGACAAAAACAAATTAAAAAATACCTGAGACAACGTAGATGGCCGCACAGTACGAGGGTTTTGAAAGATCTAGAGGATATGATATGAGGGTTTCCAACGTATATAATTATTTGAAATATGCATTTTACAGCGCTTGTGAAAAAAGAGGTGTAATAGGTAGTTAAATTCAATGAAAGCGCATGTATTTTACAGCGCTTGTGGAAAAAGCGCTGTAATAGGTAGTTCAATTATTTGAAAGCGCATGCCTTTTACAGCGCTTGTGAGAAAAGCGTTGTAAAATAATACGCGAAAGCGCTTCATTTTACAGCGCTTTTTTTGACAAGCGCTGTAAAAGCCTTATAACGTTATGCGCAAACGTTATAAGACATACAACAGCGCTTCTTTTACAGCGCTTGTCATAAAAAGCGCTGTAAAAGGCTCCGTTATTTTTAAAGTATATTTTCAACAGCGCTTGTATTTACCAAGCGCTGTAAAAGGCAATTTTTGGCGTAGTGAATTCATAAAAACAAAATGAGAATTTGATTAATTAGAAACTGATTAACCATAGAAAAAAAAAGGAGAATTTAACCCATTAGCAATTTGTTAACAATATATAGGAGAATGTGTGATTGTGATTTTCTAGTGTTATACTTCAAAATATCATTTTTTTTTTCTTGCAAACATCTCTCGTAATATCTAGAGTTTTCCGTAGTAAAATATCATTGTTATTTGTTAAGAAAGATTTACACAAGAAAGATAATATTCCAAAAAAAATATATCGAATTTGACAAATTAGTAACTAGTTAACTATACATAAGGGAATGAGTGGTTGTGATCTGCAAGTATTACATAATTCCGCATATCATTCTTATCTTTCTTGTAAACTTCTCTCGTAACATCTAACATTTTCTATAATAAAAGAACTTCGTTTAACCATACATAGGGTATTGAGTGGTTATGTTTTGCAAGTGTTACATACTTCCATATATCATTTTTATATTTCTTGCAAGCATCTCTTGTATCATGTAGCATTTTCTATTGAAAAGAGTATTACTATTTGTTATGAAAAATTTACCCAAGAAATAGATGAATCCATAAAATAGGGAATTTGACCAATTAACAATGGATTAACCATACTTACGGGAGTTGGTGGTTATGAATTGCAACTGTTACATATTTCCACTTATCATTATTGTCTTGCAAATATCTCTCGTAACATCTAGCATTTTCCATAGTAAATGAGCATCTCTATTCGCTATGAAAGATTTACAAAACAAAGAAAAGAATTCACAAAAATATGAAATTTGATCAATTAGCAACTAATTAACTATACATATAAGAGTGGATTATTGTAATTTGCAAATGTTACATACTACTACTATATACCATTCTTCTCTTTGTGCAAACATCTCTCGTATCATCTAACCTTGTTATTTGTAAAGAAATATTTACCTAAGAGAGAAGTACCCATAGAAATAAGGAATTTGACCAATTAGCAACTAATTGACCATACATATGGGAGTTGGTGGTTATGATTTGCACGTGTTACTTGCTGCCGTATATCATTCTTCTTTTCCATGCAAACATCTCTCATTACATCTAGCATTGTCCATAGTAAAAGTGCATTGTCATTTATTACTAAGATTTACACAAAAAAGAGAGAAAAAAATTAAATAAGGAATTTAACCAACTACATATGTGCACTTTATGGAGTTTTCATAGAGAATAATTTACCAAAAAAGAATGTTGTGATGTATTAACTATAAAATAATCCCACAATTAGAAGTTGTTAGTTTATTTACAAGTTTAGTATTAGTTTTTGCCCTGGTTAATCTAATACAAATTAATTATAGGTTTATACAAAGTATATATAGACATAATTTCAGACTAAACTCGACAATTTCATTCATAATTAAACACGTTAGATAAACAAAATACAAAGTGAGAATCTTAATAAGTAAAACATTCATTCTCTTCCCTTCCCATACCTTAACATTCTAATCTATCATTACATTAATTTTTAAGATAACATAGAGCAATCTTCTCATTCCCATGTTTAGTCTTCATTTTAGCAATCTTCTTCAATTCAAACTCCTTCCAAATTTCATAGGGAGGTTGAGTTAACATTGCACCTCATGTTTTGGTATAAACTCCCTCATTTTTCTCAATAACAAATAAATAAAATTGAAAAACATTGATTTTTGTTTTTAAAATATTGTTCACCATAAACATCCGGTGAATGGTACCTACTGTGTCAATTATTACATCAATTTTTTGTGTTCAATTATCATTTTTAGTTTTTTAGGTACAAATTAAAAAGAATATAAGTAAAGTTAAATAAGGTATAAGTATTTTGTATCATATATTGTGTTAGAATAACATTTCTGAAAAACAATACATGGAGAGAAACAATTGTACTTAGTAACTTGTAATATCGCGTTAATTAATGTCAAAATCAACAAAGTAACTACGTAGATTCTACATTTTATGTATTTGATTGCGTGCTTAAGTCGACAAAAGAAAAAAAATATCTACTTGCTTATGAAAACATAAGTATTTTTAAGGTTTATTGACCAGACAAATGTATAGTTTATAACTAATAAGATATAAGATTTGTCTTATAACAGTCATTTATGAGCTTAAAATTTATAATGTTTTTTAATAAATTAATTCAAGTAATTTATGAAATTATGTTATAGCTTATCATTTTTTCTTCTAAATTTACTCTTATTATTGTAATTAAATATTATTTACCTTGTATAATTTATTTATTGTAATTTAAAATAAATAATATTTTAAAATTAATAATTTATTTATTATTTATTTATTTAACTTAAAACAAATTAAATTACTACTTTTAATTAAAATAAAAAATATACATGTTGATAAATTTTAAATTAATAAAAAAAATTATATTACTAGTTTTAAAATAATTTAAGTATTAATTGATAAAATTTATTTTCAATTAAGAATTTTATTTTATATCATTTTACATTTTTAAATTAATTGAATTACTAATTTTATCAAACAATTAATTAATTTAACAACTATTAGCTAATTTTACAAACATATTACCAAACATAGCATTAGATATAAATGCTAAAACTTCTTGAGGGTGGAAATAGCATCACCCAACATATTATCTCGGATTGTGGTACGAGCCCAAATATCATTCAAAATATCACCCCAAAAAAAAGTATAATCCTTCATTCAAATTGTCGTATAGGTGTATGGTGTGGTGCAAATTGATCTATGGTTCTACTACTAACAAGGAAGACAAATAAAAATTATTGGCTCGATGTCTACACTTTTTTTAATCTATGAAAACATGGACTTTCAATATCAAGATGAATAAAACAAAATATTTACAATGTGTCCCAATTGGGGATGTTAGCAGAAGCTTCGTTCACCATCTTTACAAGAGTCACCTGAAAGACATTATTTTAAGAAAATAACAGGTTAGTAAATATAATGATTTATTTATAATTATGTCATGCTTTTGCTACTAGATAAAGATATATGCTCTTAAGTGAATAATTACTATGAAAGGTAAACTAAAAAAATATGTACCCCTTGATGAAATTACATATAAATACATAAATAATTAGTGTGTGGTTATATAAAAAAATATGAATAGTTCATTTTGTCATCAATGATTAGATGTTTTACTTAACCCTTTAACCCTCTAAAATGAGCTCTAACTGTTGAGACAAATATAAAAAGTTGTCTAATAATTTAAATTAAAAGTACGTCTATATTGTTTTGTCCGGTACTTATTCTTTTACAAATCAAACAGATCCTACATAAAACTACCAGAATATTTAGGGAAAAATACCAATAATGACACAAAATATCAAGAAAAAAATACTACATTTGATCCTAAATATATGAGACGGTTGGGTCAACAAAAGTTAATGCATTTAGTCCAAACTTTGAATCAAATACATCAACTGTATTGACTCAATTATCTCTTATATTTAAGACTGGGATAAGATGAAACAAAGCAACACTTAGAAGAAAGGGCTGAAAATGATAAGCATTAAAAGGATAAAGATGTCCCTCAAGACCACTTAAAGTTGATGGCTGTGGCTGTTAAAGTAGGTAAGTAACCACCACTATGAAAGCAACAAAGTATGAAAAAAGTAAGGACAGAGAAAAATTTATATTACTTCAACCAAAACCTACAAGAGGTCTATTAAGAGTTTTACATTGGATGAGATCAGACAAGAAAAAATGTTTACAAGTGGTAGACATCTCTCACCTTATAAGCCGGTTTCATAAGGGTCTCTAAGAGGAAACATCACTATAATTTGACAAGGCCAAATATAATATAAAAAACAATAAAAACAATCATTTTTTTCCTTATAGGTGTGACCAACTATATGGATACAAAAATACCATAATATCCTGTCATGAATCAATCTAATGAGATATCATTGAACTCCAAATCCTTCTTGATAGACTATCCTCCATTTGACCTATCCTCCTTACAAGTGTTTCTATAGTGTTCTCCAAACATGCTCAAACCACTTAGGACGAGATTCCACCATCTCTTTCACATTAGATGTCACTCCAACTTTCTTTCTAATCTTTTCATACATGTTCCTATCATTTCTTGGGTAACCGCAAATCCATCATATATTCTTATCATTATTTAAACTAAGCTTACTTACTTATCGGTGGTTCTTTATCACTAAACATTTACTCTCGTAATCATTGCAAGTTTTAAATTTATGTGGTATAATTTCCTTTATGCTTGAATAATGCTTTTCTATCACAAATTACACTAGAAGCATTCTTCAATTTCATTCACCTTTCTTGAATACTATGTTTTACATCTCCCTCAATCTCTGTCATAAACCATGAGACTTATAATATGATGTGTTTTTCATTTTCACCTCTAAAATATAATTTATGTGCCTCCTGCTAAATTTACATTTGTGTACTCGATTTTACTTATACCTCAATGAAAGTGGGGTGCTTAATTAATTAATTGTCCTCTTGCTCGATTTAGTGATTTACATTTCAATATAAGCAGAAAAGCACAAGACAAACACTTGAGTGACAACACAACTTTTGGTCACCTACATTGTCTGAAGATCAATATACAGTAAAAGTAAAATAATGTGAAATTTACTATAGTTTCCCTTTGTAACGTGTCATTATCTTAATGCTAATGCATACATATTATACTATAACAGGCTGAGGGCAACCCTTCTAAGGATATCTTACTTGACAATGCTCACTAACACATCGATTGATCGATATTTAAACCAATAATTCCTCTCAATAAGAGAGATATCATTACCTATTAGACTGTTGCCTCAATCGCCTAAAATCTTTCTAGTCAAACAGTGGTTGTTAGAAAACAACCTAGAACATCTAGAGGAATAAGTTGCACGACAATGCACAAGAACATTTCTCTATTTAACATTATATTCTCCACCTAAGGAGAGATAGAGAGAAGTGGAATAAAGGTCAAAGAAAAGCACACCACAATAGATGAGGAAAACAAGCAAATGTATGGGGATCTAAGAAGTATTAGCTCCAAAAGAATCTAAAGATCGTTTGGTAACATTTATATCAAGCACATACATCTGGTGACAAATCACGTTTATAGTATCGTAATGTCAGGCAAGACTAGAGGATGCATTCTTTAGTGATTCACATTTATTTATTTTTCTGGATAAACAAATGTTAGTATATTAGTTGTTAATGTTTGTATTTTCTCATACATCAGGGTTTAAACTTTTCCTACTCCTTCAACTCTTAGCTCAAACCACTTAAGCTACCCAACTGCCTAATTCAAATTTAGTTAATTATAAATATACATATGCTCAAGAAAAAGCCGTTTTCTTCTCACCTTCCATGTAGGCAAAATGAAAATAAGCATGACAGAATAGATAATTTTTTTTAATTAAGCCATGTCTATCAAGGAAAACATTTCTTGCTAGGTATTAGCCAAATTAGATGAATTTTGTAAATGAACTAGCAAGCTCTGGACATACCACACTTTCAGGAACACCTGGAGGGGGTAAGGGCAAGTTTTTTGGTGGAGGACCTCGTAGATGTGACCTTTTGTCAAATCTCCACTCGCCAATTTTACCGTAAGTCAATTCACCCTGAGTATTATGAAACAATATTAAGAGCAGTACCATAAGAAACACATAACTATGACATGACAAGTAACTAGTGTATTTCAAAAGCTTTTAGGAGTTTAAAGTTGTTTTCGTTAAGAATGAATATTTATAACAAATATTTATAGACCGTAATTTTGTTGACCTCATCTGATGGCAAAAGGCTGAATTCTTGTTGTTGTTGCTATTATTCAAAGACCATAATTTTGATATTTCAAGGATTGGGAGAAATAAAGAAATAATGTACCTTTAGATTGTAGTCACACCCATAAGTATAATGAATAATGAACTTATTGTGAGTTTCGAGATCCCATGGGGGCTGAAAAGTCACATACAAGAAAAGTAAATTCAGAGTTTGGGATGCATCATATTCGGTAACCATTTTGAGCTGATAACAATCTAAACTGAATTAAACATTCAGGGCTGTATGATGTTATGGCAAACCTGTAGCATGAAGTCTTTCCGCAGAATATGTTTCACACCGTGTAGGGCAGATGCTACAGCATAAGCATACCTTGGTTCCAGAATACAGAGCACAACATCAGCATATAAATCAAATCAAACTATCAATACCTTTTCAAGAACAAAAAGAATATGCAACATTTGTTGGTTCATTGGTAAGACATACATTTCTAGCACCCATCCAAAAGCTTTATCAGTCTCTGGATCCTCTTTCATCTTCAAAGAAACATTCATCCATGTCGGAGCAATTTTCGTAATCAAATCCTGAAAGAAAAAAAATATGCACCTCTCACCAGGTTAGTAAAAAGGTGCATTAACTCACCTGGTCCTATCGAACAAGCATATTTAAAAAATTCAAGATAGCACAGTGAAAATAGAAGTCTATTCAAAATGTATTGTCATTAAGATATGTCAACATAATAAAGAGTGCACCAATAACCTATGAAGCACCAACATTGGCACCGGACACAACACTAACTCCGACATGCCGACCCTAGTAATAATTTTGAAAAAATGGACGAGATTGAATTTAATGTGTCAGTGCTTCATAGCCAGCAACTGATTATATTAGTAAACCAGAACAATGTTGAGGAATGGGGATGTCTATTCAACCATCAAGAACAGGTATTAATTCAATTTAATTAAATAGAAGTTTCTTAAAGAGATTCTACCTTTCTGATAATTACAGGAGAATTGCCAATTGGATCAATATTTGTTACAGGTCCATTCTCCTCAGGATAAAACTTCCTTACGATTTTTTCGTTCTCATCAGGCTTAATGTAAAAAAATGGAAAAGCAGCTGGATGTTCTCCAAATGCCAGATTGGGAAGAGGGCGTACAAATACGTGATCAGGTTCAGCCATTAAAATATATCTGCATCAAATGCAGAGAAACTAAGGTTCTGTTTAAGATAAATAACTTAATTAAGCGCTTATATTATAAACCATATAAATGTTTATGTATAAACTATTTCTATAACAAAATATAAAATGAAGTTAAACAATTTTCGTACAAGCTAAGTTATTTTCAAAACCTATCCTGGACGGTTTATGGAAATAAGCTGAAAACAACTTATGAATATGTCATAAGATATTTCCATAAGCTCTCCCAAATAGTCTTACAAGTGTTTATACCAATAGATAAACTCAAATAAGACAATCAAAACAAGCCTTAAGTCAATTTATATAAATAAATGTCAAATAAAAGATAGGTCACTTAGGATAAGAGATCTAACTCTTCCTCTATTTTAGCCTTTTCCAACCACTGAACAAAGGCCCAGGGTCTATTCAGAACAACGTATCCCTGCAAAGATTATATACAACTTGTCAGAAAATATTAAAAATGTATTCACAGATGGAAACACAAGAATAAAAAATAAATGAATCGATAATAGAACACAGCAAGACATCCATCATTGACTATTTATGAAAACATTAATAAGAAACATTGAAAGGAAAAGAATACAAAATGTGAATAAAAAATGGAAGTGTATCAAGTACAAAACAAGCAAAAACATTTATTTGCATTATCATCAATGCTGATTTAAGTAGACAGAAATAAGATTAAATCACACCAAATTACTGAATTAAAGCAATCTTTTTCTGTCCTAAAGTTCATAATATTGTCTAAACAATAAAATGCAAATTAAAAGGAAAATATATAACTGTTCCGTAAACTGCCACATTGTAGTCATTGAAACTGCGTCTTTGTGAACTTGAAGCCTATCAAATTAACTTGCTAAACAGATACATTTTATAAATGGTTGGAACTCCAAATTGATGCATTAAATATTTTACCAAGCAAACATTAACACTAAACATTTCTTTACTGCCTTTAAAATTTTAAGTGCGCTAACTGGTTCCAAACAGAAAGCATATAATAATTATTCTCAATGATCATCCCCTTCCTCAATCTGGTATCACCCCTTGAATTATCTCAGCGACACCAAATTATTTTGTCGGATTTCAATACACAAGCACAGCCAGCAATGGACTTTAACCAGCATGAAAGTATCCTTGATTAGTTCTAACCGTAACTATAATACTATTAATTCAATAAGCTGAAAAACAATACAGAAACAACGATAAAAACATATAAATGTATTAACCGAAAGTCATTGTAACCTCACCCGGTCAAGACCTTCAGGAAGAGGATCAACAACAGCAGTAGGAATTTCATCCATCAAGTTATCCGCCTTTCCAGAATGCAAAATTCTAGTGAATCCTCCCATCTCCGAACCAGGTAAACCCCTTTGTTTCTTATACCAGTAATACATGATGCGACACTGCCATTTGTTATAGGGAGCATCGGTTGCCGTTAATGCAACATGAAATAGCATTTTAGGTTTTTTTCGGTTCTTTACGTGTTCAGGCATCTTAATAATAGGGTCAAAAAACAACCCATCACCATCATCAGTAGCTACATTTTCTGAAGATCCATAGTGGATTATCATTGTCACCAAATTATATGTAGCAAAGGAAGTACCAAGAACCAAACATATTAAAAGTATCGGTGAAGCGCGTGCCATGGTCTTCCTATCAATAAGAGATATCAAAATATCATGGGCCTGAAACCTTCCTCAGTTCTCAAACAGAAACACACTCTCTCAGATCTATTAATAAACAAATTTTTACACTTCAGTTAATCCAATAACCAAACTAAAAGAAGTTAAGAACAAATCAAAGTGCACTTTAAGAAAAACAGAATCAAAAGCCACTGAATTGGAAATGAGTCCATCAATTAAATTATATGCAAAGATGCAATAACATTATGAGGCAGTAGTCACTTAATTTTTAACTATTATTCTGCATTATGATCCTAATCAACTTTTTCATTAAATTAAATAAATACCTATAAAGTATTATAGACTTATAACAGCCAACATAACCAATAAAATTAATTTTTAGCTTGCAAAATAAAAAAATAGGGAGAAAATAGAGAGAAGAAGAAGAAGCATGAAACATAACACACACACTAGTGAAGTAGATAGGGATAAAAAAAAACCAAACTTTAAGTATGGAATCTTAACACTCTACAATTAAAAAGAGAATGAAATCGTGAAAATGAAGAAATTACACGTCATGATAAAAATTCACAACATGGTAATCACTGCA
>JBBPBR010000007.1:39540232-39561069 GCA_037974775.1 Cicer pinnatifidum
TTTTACAAAAGGTTCCTTATACTATATAATTTATAATAATTATATGTTAAGATGCACTTTGTGCGGGTGAATTCTATATAATATTAATTTAGATGAATTGTTAATACAATCGTAGAAATAAATATTTATTTAAATAATTTTCAAAATTTTAAATGGTTAATGTGTCAATTTAGTCTTTAAAAATTGTTTCTAGAAACTAATATGTTATTTGTAACACCCTTTATTTTAATTAATTAACTTAAAACTCTTAGTTTTATTATTCTTTTTGATTAATTTAGTGTGACGATAATAAGATAATTATTTTTTGGATGTTTAATTATTTGATGAAGTATTTTTATATTAATTAATTAATTATTGGGATTTTTATTATTAACTAATTAAAACTCGTAAACATATCTGTCTTAGAGTAAACAATGAGCAACTCAATTTTGACTAAGTCAAAATTGAATCACCCACACTACTACTTTTGATAACTATATTTTACTTTTAATAGCATTTAATTTATAGAATCGTGTGGTGTAACTAGCAAGAATAAATACATGAATGTCAATTAATTCTAAACGGTTGATCATTGAATGATATTATTCCAATTGAATTTCTTATTCGTGTGTGAAATTAAACTCAATGAAGAGAATTATTCCTTCTCTCTGATCAATTACACAGCTCCTTTATTAGTCACATACATTTCTCCTTTGCAGGACACGATTAAACTTTCAGTAGAGAAAAAGAAGTCATAATCAGCCACACGCCATTACCAACATTATATTTATCTCAAATATTTCCTAAGCCACTAAAACAACCATCCTCACATTCCCTCGCATTCTGATCGAAGTTCTAAACTCTTGTTACTTCATCTTGGTGAATTTTCGAGGGCTATATAGTGTCACCTGGATGGAAAACACTCAAGGTAAGGGCATTTCCCCATGCAGAGTTAGGCTAGATATTAAATTAGCGATTCATAAGATATTGATATGATGTCTGGATGTCTTAAAAGAAAAAGGTTGATTTTAATTTCGTCAATAAAGAAATTAACTATAATACCTCTATTTTGATGAAATTAATTATAGAGTTCTATTTTTATTATTATACCTTGATAAATATATTTCTAGTGAAAATGTTTAACGCCTTATGTGTTTTAAAATACATAATTATAAAGTTATAATTTTTATGATGATATAATCAAACGACTTTACATTTAAAAATCATTTAAAATTCCATGGCTTGGTGGATCTTCTTTCCTGCTCCCTCGACACATATCCAAAATTGATTAGAGCCTTCTACTCTAAGTTCAAACTTACAGACACTGGCTTTGAATATGAAGTTAAAGGAAAGAAAATTTCCATGTCCTTTGAGGAATTTTCTGAACTTTCAAGTCTACCATTTTATGGTGAATCTGTTGATGGAAGAACTGATTCAGATTCTACAGACAAAGCGTGGGAAACATCAGTAGACAGACACACTACTGTTCAGGACCTGATGATCGAAGGCTTTGTGGAAAAGATTTCACTTCTAATCGGTCAAATGAAGGTCCAACATAGGATGCTAATGTACGTGCTAACAAGGATGTTAGTACCTAGATCCGGCAACCACGCTGTAGTCCAGAAGCTGGACATTATTCTACTTTGGGGTCTATGCAAGGAGCTCAAGATGAGCTGGACATGGATTGTGCTGAAAAATATGATGGAAACAACACAGGGCAAGCTGGTGCTCCCCTACCCACAGCTTGTAACAAAGATTCTGAGACACTTTAAGATTTCTGTTGTCAATGATGAATCAACAAAAACCACCCTTATTTTTGGAGAATCAATTGTGAATCAAATGCAACTGAAAAGAATAAACGGCATTTGGACAAGGACACAACCAAATGTTGAACAACCTGAGCCAGCTCAACCTCGATCAGAAGTTTTGGCTAAGTTGCTGGAGTTTATGGAGACTCAAGCCGCTCACAATGCTAGAGTGGAAGCCTTTCTAAGTAAGCTCCAAGCAACTCTGAACACAGCTGCTCAGGATGTGGCTGCAATACAAGAACACTTAGGTCTTAAAATGTCCTTTGAAGACATTGCTGACATAGGCCGACAAGCAACGGAAGAACAAAACCCCACCAACTTAGATAGCACTGAACCTCATGGTGAGGAGACACTTGCTGAGACTAATACATCAGTCTCTACCTCTCCCGTTGGTAATAATGAGGAATAGCCCTAGATTAGTTGTCTAGGATTTTGTTTTCTTTGTTGTTTTGTAATGTTCTGCTATTGTTTTGTAATGTTCTATTATAACTTTGTAATGTTCTCTCCTGTAAATATCTTTTTGCATTAAATGACAAAGGGGGGAGAGTACTAAAAATTTAACTTGTGTTGTTGTGTACTGAATTTAACTTGTTGCTGTTAAATTGGTTAATTGCTCTGATGTTGCTATATAGCTCTGATAATGTAGTTTGTGATAGTTAGCTCTAATTGTGATAGCTCTGATACTGGATGTCGTAAATAGCTTTGATATTGCTAACTTGTGTTAGATAGCTCTGTTACTGCACTGCTAAATTGATAAAATCTTGTGTCGCAATATAGCTCTGATATTGCACTGTTAAATTGATAAATTTTGTGTTGCTACTCTGAAACGGATTTGGTACTCTGATATTAATTCTAATAATTGTTTTTAACAAGCTCTGATTATAATATGCTGATAATGTTAAGCTTTGTTAAAATTGCACTAAAACCAAATTTGATTATGATGCTCTGATGTTATGATATTACTTTGTGATAAATAAACTCTGATACTCTGATGTTAAACTTTAGTGTTTTTTTTTCTAAACTCTAATACTCTGATACCAAAGTTCAATAAATTTGAACAGCCAGCTATGATACCATAATATGTTACTGAACCTGAATAGATTTGGGTAGAGTATGCTTGCGTTACTTAAACGAATCATGAATTCTAAAATTCAGGGGGGGGTTTTAAATAATAGTAATTATAATGTTAAATCTTGAAATGTAAAACACAAGTTAAAATTGTATGTTTGTCATTTAATCGAAAAGGGGGACATTGTTAGACATAAGTCCTCTTGATCATGATTTTGACATAATTAGCAAACATACAATGTACATGCATCATTTGATAAATCTAACAGGTTGAACTCAGTAACATTTCAAGAAAAACAACCAAACACTAAACACTTGGACAAAAGCTTGGAACTCAAGGAAACAACCAAAATTGGAGGATGTGCTTGAGAAAGATACAAATACGTATAATGTGATTAGTGTTTATAGTAGTTAATTAGTAGACTCATCAATATGGTTTCATACTTAAGTATTTGCCAAAGTAAAAATGAAATCATAAAATAAGGAAATAAATCAATCAACTGATAAGTCAATTGATGAATCAATTGGGCAATCGATTGTCTGACTCAAAACAAAAGTTTTTAGTAAATAAATCGATTGGGAAATCGATTACTTAAAGGCTTTTAGTGAAACCTGAGTTCTGGGTTTAAACCAATCAATTGGACAATCGATTGGGACATCAATTGAGTAATCGATTTTGTAATTCACAGAACCAAGCTCTTATTAAAGTAATCGATTGGCAAATAGATTAGAAAAAAGTTTTTCATCAGGAATGAGTTCTATGATCAACCAAATCGATTGGAAAATCAATTGAATTAAGTTTCTTAAACTGCAAGTTTTGTGGCAATCGATTAGGTAATCGATTGAAAGAATGAATTAGTTAATCACTCATCAGAAACATATTGCATAATCGATTGGTAAATCGATTTTGACTAAATAGCTGAGCTATTATAACAAGCCAAATCGATTGGCAAATCGATTGGAAGAAAACATCTGAGTCACTGTGATCAGTCGAATCGATTGGTAAACCGATTGGAGTCAAATGTTTGAGTCACTGTGACCAGCAACATCGATTGGCCAATCGATTGGGAAAAATGTTTGAGTTACAGGGAGAATTCAGCCCATTGCCAAATCGATTATGTCAATGTATGTGAGTCGACTGAGTAATCGATCGTTTTGATCTCGTTGTTTGAACAAAACACTTATAATCGATTATCCAATCGATTCTGATATGAACTTAGCTTCAGGTTCTGATTTATGCATTAAAAGAATCGATTGGCAAATCGATTCATTCTTATATTTTCAAGATTCAAGAAAAACAAGAAACGCGATAATCGATTGGGCAATCGATTAAGCTGGTCTTAAACTTTTACAAAATCGATTGAGAAATCGATTTAACTGATGTTTTTCTGAACATATATAAACTGATTCAATCACATTTTCTAATAACGAATACATAACACTTGAGACAATTATTCATTACACGTTTTCATAATTGAGAAATAAGGAAAAACACTTTGAGAGAAATAATTGTAAACACACAAAAAATACTCATTTGGCAAATCCTTTTTTGTGTGAAATTCATATTGTGATTGAGTCATCTTCATTAGACCTCTTTTATCTTTTCTGTAAAAACAATCTGTAAAGAAAGTTTTGAAAAATCCAGTGGTGTAAATTGGTGACTATCTTTGTTGGTGCGTGTGTTCATCAAGAAGAAGTCTCATCTTGATTTCGTGAGGGTTTGGCGAGTAACTCTAGGGATAAGGTGGCATTGTAATAGAAGCGGGGAGTTGGATAGATAGGCCATGTTTGAGCTGGAAAATCTGTAAAAACGTACTCAAGTCAATTCTATTGGAAGGCTGAAATCTGGTTTGGATTTCAAGACTGGATGTAGGCTATCAAACTGATAGCCGAACCAGTATAAATCCTGGTGCACGATTTTCCTATCTTTTCTCTTTACTTTGATATTAATCTTGAATGCTTATTCTTGAATGTTTGTATTGGTGAATTTATGTCTTGATTAATCTTTTGAATAAGCATTGTATCTGTACACTTATCCTGAAAATACATGTGTATTTGAATCTTTATCTTGTTTAGGTTTTGAATCTGTAACACCCCATTTTTCAAAGCGAGGGTATATTTTTTTTTCCAAAAGAAATTAAAATTAACCATAGAAATAAATAAGGTATCACCTTTGGATAAACAATTAAGTCATTGTAATTTACAAGTTGTGGAAAAAGTTCACAAACTATGAATTCAAAATGTTTACATAACAAAAGTGGTACAATCTTCCAGTTTAAAAATAAAAGCAACCCAAAAGAAAGACATATGTTCCCTCTGTGTCAACCTAGTCTGATCATTCTACAAAACAACTAAACACCCTGAGTGATCTCCACGCGCCCCGTGAGATCCTCCTAACGTAGCTCCAATCAAGCATTTCCATTTACATTCCCATTCGTAGGGTACGAACCGGTAGGATCATCCTGGCTCTCATCTGAGGGCAAAGCCCAGATTTCCACAATAGTTGTAAAGGGTCACCAACCGAAATTAACAGTTAACACATAACATTTAAGTTTCTAAATGCACAAAATATCCTCTCAACTAAGCATGCACCTTAAAAGGATTTTCCATATGCTAAAAGTTCATATAATGCTTGCCAAATGTAAATGAAATCAAATAAAGTTCTCAATCCATCAAGTAATATATAACTGACCAAAATATTGATAAATCAATTGAGAAATCAATTATCTAACTCAAATTAAGATTTTCCACTGAGCCAATCGATTGGGCAAATCGATTTCGTGAAAGTTTTTAGTGAAAATTGAACTATGAACTTACATCAATCGATTGGGTAAATCGATTTCGTGAAAGACTGATCCCCTGTATTGGCCAATCGATTGGGCAAATCGATTGGGCAAATCGATTTCGTGAAAGACAGAGCCCCTAAAAAATTCTATAATTATCAATTATGAACACGTCGAATACGACGACACAAATCAACACAATCCATCACTCAAACACAACAAATTTCATTTACTCAAAATCATACATAAATGAGGTAAATTCATTTTCCATGAAACATTCATCAATATCACCAAAATCCCACATTAGAATTTCACCCATAAAGCATTAATTCGTTTTTCCCCAAATCAACGCTTCAACCCTAAAAAAATTCTTTTCCACACAACCACAAATAAGTCCCTAAATGCAAACTAAAAGTTTGGAAGGAGCTCTTACCTTCACGTTAGCTTTAACGTGCGATTACAGTACCGCGAGTAAGTCCGATAAAATCTCCGCTCGCAACATCGCTTCTAAAGTTGGTCCACTAGCACCGTAGCACGGAGGTGAGCAACCTTCCCTTCTATCACTTCTTGAAAGGAGGCTTAGATCTAGATGAAATGGGGAGGTTTGTGTTTGACGGTTTTGAAATCCCTAACACCGTTTTTCTTCGTTTTCGAAGCAAAGAGGAAGAGTGAAGTTGAGAAATCCTTGTCCTATCACCCACCAAGCCTTGAGTTTCTATTCTTGAACAAAAGGAAGAAGCGAAACGAAAATGGAAGAAGGAAGAAGAAGGGTTCTCGCGCGGCTGTAGGAGGAAGAAGGGAATTCTGTTTTTTCTTTCCTTTCCTTTTCTCTTCTTTCTTTTTCTCTTTCATTTTCTTCTCTTTCTCTTTCCTTTCTTTTTCCCTCTAAACAAATATATATATATATATATATATATATTAATTATAACTTAACAAATATCTCAAAATATCTAGTTATTTATTAAATTATCATTTCAGCTATAACCTCTCCAAACCACTTTTTGCTAAAAATATCTACTCTCGTCGCAACTCAATTGAAAGATAGATTTTCAGCAACGAGTGATATTTTTAACTAAACTGTCCGGTATTAAATCATTTGCAACGTAACTAGATTATTCTCCGACAAATAATTTTAATCCAAATTCAAAAATATATTTTTGGCATTTAACTCACTAAATACCGAAAACTGGGCTAAAAGCCTAAGCAATTTAACACCAAATACCCTAAAATTGCATAATTTAGGATTTAAAATTAAGGGTCTTACATTACTACCCCCCTAAAATTAGTTTCGTCCTCGAAACTTAAAGTACGAGTAACAATCCACACTAGGTTTGTACTCAAATTCAACATACTAGCCACAACTTGTTTCACTCGGTCTTCTCGAAAAAAGTGTTGCCTACCCCTTTTCATAGGGTGCTTAATAACTTCACACACGTCCATAGTCGGTAAGGCTTGTCCGTTCCATTCAACATGATTTTGTCTACTATCAACAAGAGATTAAGGATGATCAGTCCCTCAATTTGTCAATAAATAACCAACAACCATGATAGTGGCCTAGACTATCTTAACCGAACTGTAATAGCGCTCCTTGTGACTCACAACTGAGGTTATCCTAATGTACAAGCAGTCAACAACCTTCTCAAAGTCCACTGAGTTTCCCTTATTTTCCTATAACTTTGATCCTGTCGACGAAGCACAATTTCCCATAGCTATGTCACATAGTCTCATTTGCATCCACTTGGTACTTTGGTACAAAACCGAAACACTAAGTATGACACCAACACACTGAGCACCAATTAATCACTATAGTCGGGGACTCCTAAATTTCTCCATTGTTCCCAAATCCTCGATTTTTCTTTAGTCTTACAACTATGTCGACCGTAGTGTTCTTATCAGGATGTTATTCCAATTATAACTGTAATAATTCTATCCCCGCATCTGTTTGATGATCCAAGCTTCTTCAAATATTTTCAAAATCATGCCCAAGACTATACCACTTAGGACACACAACCCTCTTTTCCGGTTATTACTTCATTTAAAGAGTCACATTTCCAACAAGATCCAACTTGAATTTAATTCACATATCAAGGTCTACATTTGTCTCATGCCTAACACCTCAAATTTACGCTTCACTAGAAAATTTCTTACATACTTCGCAATTATGCACAACTCGAAAATAATCCTCCTACCTCTACTGCCAACATTCATTCTGATACTTCTTAATTTCACTGTGTCCTTCATTTGCAAGTTGATGATTATCCTTTCATTATGACAGGTCAACCGCATTGTATTTACTCCATCACTTTTCCATTTATACAAACCTTAATTTTCTACCTCGAACCTTGATACATCTTCATTATAGTGATTCCAATAAATCAAGGCTTACTAATTCCCACCAAACTTTTCCATTTCATGTTCAATTGTTTCCTATCAAGTAAACATTTAACTCCTTTGATTGACGAACTCAAATGTATTATCAAATTCAATCCACAATTCCCACCCAAAACACATCAAATCATTTCTCCACAAAATCGTTATCACGACAACATTAAGTAAATAAGTCATTAAGAGATTCCCCATTCTTAATACTCATTTAACTTCAACGTTTTTCACAAACTCACATTAAGTAAACAAAAATATTAAGAGATTCCTCATTCTTAATACTCTTTTAACTTATACGATTTTCACAAACAAACACACATTAAGTAAACAAGACATTAAGAGATTCCTCATTCTTAATACTCGTTTAACTTAATGGTTTTCAAATTCTACACAAAACAAACTCAAACATACTTTCACATTCAATCCATAATTCACACCAATACACATCAATTCATTTCTCCACAAAATAATTTTCACGACGACATTAAGTAAACCCAGATATTAAGAGATTCCCCATTCTTAATACTCATTTAACTTAAACGATTTTCAAAACAAACATTAAGCAAACAAAAATATTAAGAGATTCCCCATTCTTAATACTCTTTTAACTTAAACGATTTTCCAAAACAAACATTAAGTAAACGAGACATTAAGAGATTCCCCATTCTTAATTCTCATTTGACTTAAACGATTTTCCAAAACAAACATTAAGTAAACAAGACATTAAGAGATTCCTCATTCTTAATTCTCATTTAACTTAAATGATTTTCACAAACTCACATTAAGTAAACAAGACATTAAGAGATTCCCCATTCTTAATACTCGTTTAACCTAATGGTTTTCAAATTCCACACAAAACAAACTCAAACATACTTTCACATTCAATCCATAATTCACACCAAATCATTTTTCCACACAAAACACATCTCAAATTCTATAATTATCAATTATGAACACGTCGAATACGACGACACAAATCAATACAATCCATCACTCAAACACAACAAATTTCATTTACTCAAAATCATACATAAATGAGGTAAATTCATTTTCCATGAAACATTCATCAATATCACCAAAACCCCACATTAGAATTTCACCCATAAAACATTAATTCGTTTTTCCCCAAATCAACGCTTCAACCCTAACAAAATTCTTTTCCACACAACCACATATAAGTCCCTAAATGCAAACTAAAAGTTTGGAAGGAGCCCTTACCTTCACGTTAGCTTTAACTTGCGATTACAGTACCGCGAGTAAGTCTGGTAAAATCTCTGCTCGCAACGTCGCTTCCAAAGTTGGTCCACTAGCACCGTAGCACGGAGGTGAGCAACCTTCCCTTCTATCACTTCTTGAAAAGGAGGCTTAGATCTAGATGAAACGTGGAGGTTTGTGTTTGACAGTTTTGAAATCCCTAACACCGTTTTTCTTCGTTTTCGAATCAAAGAGGAAGAGTGAAGTTGAGAAATCCTTGTCCTATCACCCACCAAGCCTTGGGTTTCTATTCTTGAACAAAAGGAAGAAGCGAAAATGAAAATGGAAGAAGGAAGAAGAAGGGTTCTCGCGCGGCTGTAGGAGGAAGAAGGGAATTCTGTTTTTTCTTTCCTTTCCTTTTCTCTTCTTTCTTTTTCTCTTTCCTTTTCTTCTCTTTCTCTTTCCTTTCTTTTTCCCTCTAAACAAATATATATATATATATATATATATATATATATATATATACATATATTAATTATAACTTAACAAATATCTCAAAATATCTAGATATTTATTAAATTACCATTTCACCTATAACCTCTCCAAACCACTTTTTGTTAAAAATATCTACTCTCGTCGCAACTCAATTGAAAGATAGATTTTCAGCAACGAGTGATATTTTTAACTAAACTGTCCGATATTAAATCATTTGCAACGTAACTAGATTATTCTCCGACAAATAATTTTAATCCAAATTCAAAAATATATTTTTGACATTTAACTCACTAAATATCGAAAATTGGGCTAAAAGTCTAAGCAATTTAACACCAAATATCCTAAAATTGCATAATTTAGGATTTAAAATTAAGGGTCTTACAAAATCTATATCTATTGAATTGGAATAATATTGATCACGTTGGTTTCGATATTAATTTCAATACTTAGAAGCTGTCATTGGTAACTTGGTTAATAATCTTGCAAAATTAGTGAAGTCATTTCATATAATTTTTTAATAATAGAGGCCATATAAACCAACAAACTTGACCGATTTTAGAACCCTAGTGACGTCTCTATAAAAAAACTTGGTCCTTCGCTTCTTCCTCATCCATTAGAAGAGGTGGTTTAAGGTCATTATTTTATTCAAAAAGTATCTCTTCAAGTTATTTTATTATCTCCTTTTACTTAAGTAAATGATTTTCCACACATTTAATTTTCTTTCATACTTTATCTTTGATTTTTTCTTGTATGTGCGATGTGTTGTTCGCTATTGTGGTATGACATTTGTTTTTCCGTCTTGGTGTGATATTCTAGAGGCAAAAGACTCATTTTGTTCGTATTTTTAAGTAAGGAGTTTATCGAAACTATCACCAAATTCAACATCCTTTCAGCATTACATATGACTTGTCAACACATGATTGGATTGGTCAAGTCAAAGACCACCCATATTTGGCATGAGCAAATAATAAACAAATATTTTTTAGTAGATGAGTAAAATTAAAGACTATGGATCTTGCATTATTCTTGACCATTGATCATATGTGGAAGAAATTAGTTTGGTTAGGTTAAATTACATTCGCGGTCCCTTAATTTAATTTCAGGTAACGTTTTAGTCCTTTATATATATTTTTTTCCTGAGTTGGTCCTTTATTTTAATTCTAAGTGACAATTTGATATTTTATGTTTTAAAATGTCAACAATGTTGTCTTTTTTTTTTTTTTTACAAAAATTCAAATAAATCATCAAATTTTTCAAACAAAACCCATAAAATTTATTATCATCTTCAATAAAATACAAATTTAATCAAATTCATAACTTATTAAATCTTGAAATAAACTCATATTTTCATTCTTTATTTGATGTTGTTAGAGATGAAAATATGAGTGTATTTGAATATTTGAGTTATGGATTTGATAAAACTTGTATTATATTGAAGATGATTATTAATTTTATGGGTTTTAGTTGAAAATTTTGATGATTTTTTTGAATTTTTGTATAAAAAAGCATAACATTGTTGAAAATTTAAAACATAAAATATCAAATTGCCACTTAAATATAAAATAAAAGATCAACTCGAAAAAAAAAAAGATAAAAGACTGAAACGTTACCTAAAAATAAATACAGTTTGAGAAAAACTATGCCGTTAGCCGTCGAAGCTCTGTCGTGGTGTATTGTCGGAGCTTCTCTTCCAACCACCATCAATCACCCTCTTTATTATTTATTTAATAAATTTTTGTGAATATTTTTAATAATTAAAAATAAACAAATAATAATATTTAAGTAATACTTTATTTTAAAATAAAATTTAAAAAAAAAGGTTTTTTTCTCTGTAAATTATAAGTTTTTCTATAAAAAAACTGCTTTTTTATTTTATTGTAAAAAACCTGCTTTTTAAGAATAATAAATAAAATAATTTTCTAAATAATAAGAAAGCATATTTTTAAAATAATACAAAAACAGATTTCTTTGGTAAAAAAACAGTATTTTAGATATAATAAATAATACTATTATTTTTTGGTTTTAAATAAATAATAGCATTATTTTTAAAAGTTAATAATTTAAAAATAAAATAAAAACTGATTTTTTTAAAATTTATAAAAAAAAATGAAATATTTCTATGAAAAGAAAATATAAAAGTTTTTAAAAACAATACAAATATTATAATTATTTTATTAAAATGGTTAAAAAAAATAATTAAATGGATTGAAGGATATCCATTCATTGAAACTATAATAATTAATAAATTAAATGGTTTTTATTTTAAATGATGAATTTGATTGTTTTTTTATTACTTTTAATGGATCCTTAATGAATTAATGGATCCCTTTTACCACCCTTCTCTCTAACTGAATGGTTGAAGTTAAAGCAAGCATAACAACGTAGCGAACAAAAACTATGCTACAATTGTATCATACTGAGAAACATGGTTTTGTTTGAAAATCATAATAAGCACTTAATTGATAGTGTGTGTGCAATTGTTGTGAAGGGTAATTGGAACAATCTCTTAAAACTGAAAATTGCTTCTACTCTCACTTCCACCACCATTCACCAAGTAATCTTGCATCTCACACAACATGGTTATGGACCCTTTTTTATCTTCCAATTCTTCAACTGGGTTCACTCTATTCCACACTATACTCATTCCTTACAATGTTCGTGGTCCATGATTCACATGCTTACAAAACACCGCCATTTCAAAACTGCACAACAGGTGCTTGATAAAATGGCTCAGAAGGAAATGCTTTCATCACCTTCAGTTTTGACCTCTTTGGTGAGGATTCATGATGACCCAGAAGTTAATTCCCATGTTTTGAGTTGGCTTGTGATACATTATGCGAAGTCGAAGATGACCCATGATGCAATTCAGGTTTTTGAGCAGATGAGTTTGTTTAAATTCAAGCCTCATTTGCATGCTTGTACTGTGCTTTTGAACTCTTTGTTGAAAGATGGGATTACTAATATGGTGTGGAAGGTTCATAAAAAAATGGTTCAAGATGGGGTTGTTCCTAATATCTATGTTTATAACTGTTTAATTCATGCTTGTTCGAAATCGAGAGACGTGGATAAGGCAGAAAAATTGCTGAATGAGATGGAAGAAAAGGGTGTGGTTCCTGATATCTTCACATACAATACTTTGATAGCTTTGTATTGCAAAAAGGGTATGCATTATGAGGCTTTATCGGTCCAGGATAAAATGGAAAGAGAAGGAATAAATCTTGATATTGTTAGTTACAATTCTCTTATTTATGGCTTTTGCAAAGAAGGTAGGATGAGGGAAGCTATGAGGATGTTCGGTGAAATCAAAAGTGCCACTCCGAATCATGTGACGTATACTACATTGATTGATGGTTATTGTAAAACGGATGAACTGGAGGAAGCTTTGAAATTGCGTGAGACGATGGAGGCTAAGGGATTGTACCCTGGTGTTGTTACTTATAATTCGATTTTGCGCAAGCTGTGTTCAGATGGCAGAATTAGGGATGCAAATAAACTCTTGAATGAGATGAGTGAAAGAAAAATCCAAGCTGACAATATCACATGTAACACATTGATTAATGCATATTGCAAGATAGGAGATTTGAATTCTGCCTTGAAATTTAAAAACAAGATGTTAGAAGCTGGACTAAAGCCTGATCCCTTTACATACAAAGCACTGATTCATGGATTCTGCAAAATGAGTGACCTTGAAAGTGCCAAGGAACTATTGTTTGCCATGCTTGATGCTGGATTTTCTCCAAGTTATTGCACTTACTCTTGGATTGTAGATTGCTATTGCAAAAAAGAGAATGCTGATGCAGTTCTAGCACTGCCAGATGAGTTTCTGAGTAAAGGTATTTGTCTTGATGTTTCAGTTTATAGGGCATTGATAAGAAGGTTAAGCAAGATAGAAAGGATTGAATGTGCTGAGAAGTTGTTATATCATATGGAAGGGAAGGGAATTTCTGGCGATAGCGTTATCTACACTAGTCTCGCTTATGCCTACTGGAAATCAGGGAACACAAATGCTGCCTCAAATATGTTAGAAGAGATGGCTAGGAGGATGTTGATGATCAATGCCAAAATCTATAGATGCTTTAGTGCTCCTGATGATACTGAAAACAAAGTGTCACAGATGTTTTGGGATCATGTGGTGGAAAGGGGTGTGATGTCAAGAAATACAATGTATAAAATACAACAAATGCTGATATGATGATAATCTTGCTTATTTAAAAGAAGATTTTTGCTTAAATTGTAGGCAATGTATTGCTAATGTAATTTTTTAAGGTTAATCAAATGAGTTGTCTTAAAATTCATGGTTTGATAACAATCAGGAAAAGTTTTTAAAAGTAATGTAATTTTACTGAGTATTTTGTCTATAAAATTAGGGGATTTCAAATACCATCTTGTAAGAGAGAATTTTCGAATTCCCACTCTTCTCCCTCTTTCGCGTGTCTCCCCCCAATATGGTTCTCACTCGCTCGAGCTTCTTTGTCACCCATGCTTCACTATCAATTCCTATTCTCTCTCGAGCTCTCTCTTTGATTGTTCTTCTCTTTGTCTATGAGATCTGTCCTTCTCTTTTCATCTTAGATGATTCTTCTCTCTCGATCGCAGTTCGTTCTTCTCTCTTGTCGCTTTTTACAGAAGTAAATCCATCAAGGTAGATTATGAGCTACGTTTTGCAGAAGAAACATGACTATCAAAATGGATGTATTTAATTCATTAGTTTCAGTATGATCCAATTTTTCTGTAGCGCCGTGTGTTTTTATTCTTCAAAAGTTTTTAGAATCTGAATCTTCAGTCGTTTCATCTATGTTAGCTTCAGTTTTGATTCTTGGGGAGTCTGCTTCTTGATTTCAACTTTGTTTCCTATCCGAAGATATCAATTTTAGGCCTTCAATCCATCCAAGGTTAGTTTGTTGATGTCATCTCAATTTTTTGTGGTATGGTTGCTAGTTGTATGCTTCACACTTAATGTTTTGACATGTTTTGAATGGTTGTTAGTTGTTTGATTCATGATTCATGTTTTCATTCTTCGTTCTTGACAATGAAATGCTTGTGAAAGTTAACTATATTATTGAATCATATTATCATTGCAATATGCAACTTCGGCATAGTGTCAAGAACAAATACTATTTGGGAGGAGAAACTATCCTCTAGGCTGTGATATAGCATTCTACTCAAGATATTAAATTAGATATCTAAGTAGAGATTGATTAACAAGAAGTAAATCTGATAAAACCGAAAGTTAGTTCAGTATTGTTAAATAGTAGCTATAGTGTGGCGGAATTTGAACCAACCATTATTTTCCGCGATCTGCAACTGACAACACTGAGTCATTTAAGTGGTTGAGGTTGGTTGCAGTGGAAGGAAAACTTTTGTATATAATGACCACTGTATGAATCTACTAAGCAATGAATCATTCAATTATTCTAATTCAGTAACATAGTCTTCCGAATGTATGATATGATAATGATAATTTCTTAAAAATGATAATGCTTAAAATCAAAAGTTAGAAGATGCCCCAGAACAAAAAAAGAACTAGGGCAATTAGTGAGCTAAACTTAAACTGCTACAGACAATTGTAAGAAAACATTTGTATAACAAATAAATAACACTGCATGGTACAAGTTAGAAAAACAATGAAAGCATAATTTTAGGCATTGGAGTTCAGCGGCCAATCATTGAGTTCATAACTAACGGAAAGCTCTGCTACGCTAACCACACCATCATCCCCATGCAAAACGGTATTTTGTTTAAATGCAGAGGTACTGTCCAGTTCCAAGTTACATGAATTATTTGTTTATTTATTTAATAACTTTTTTAAACTCTTCTATGGTTCCTTTTGTTATTCCTTTCGATATAAGTATATCATATGATTTTTGTTTTACTCCCTCTTCTCATATAATAAGATCTGTTTATGGTACATTGCTTCTGTCTTGTATGTTATATATATATATTAGAAATGTTGTTTCAACAATCTATTATTGACAAATGAATGAGTAAACAAAACAAAGCAAGTCAACATTGCTTCTGTTTAATGAATTCACCAGAAATTTCCAGGAAGCACTCGTCGGTTTATTTATTGATTAGGTAGCCAACCTTCATTGACCAAAAACTACATTTTCTTAAACTACTCATTATGTTAAAATAAAGGAATAAAACACTGGTGATATTAGTAAGTAGAATAAAACCCAAACCCAGTTGCATAAATTATATTGTTCCTTTCTATTAAATATGATTTTTGTTTTACTCACATTTCTCATATAAGACCTGTTTATTGTACATCGCTTCTTGCTTTTACATTATATTGGAAATGATGTTTGAACATTAAATGATGTCCCTTTGTTTTTGTGGAATATTTTTGAAATCCTTATTTGTTGTATAAGCTGAAAAGTAAGTGAGATAGAGTTATACGGTGTCAAATACAGTGTCCAAATCTGGTATTCAGATAACATAACTGATACCATATAACGTTTATTTGATTGGTTATTCATAGCTAAGTCAATAGTAATCCACCTTGTATACAACTTGCATTTCCTTGCTTTGTTAGCTCATTCAACTTTCATTTCCTTGCAGGTTGAATGATTTCACAAGAAATTTCTCGGAAGCATTCATTGGGTTTATTTATTGATTAGGTACCCCATCTTCATATGCTTAAACTATCCATTTTGTTAAGTAAAAAAGAATAGAGCACTCATACAAGTAACAGCATAAACCCACTTGCTTTCACTAGCATAATATATGAATCCGTGCTCAGCACGGGTGCCCGAAAACCAGCTAGTATAGGAGGTTTCTATATATATAATAAAAGATAGCTGGAGATGTTGCTACATGGCGCAACTTGGATAACGAATTATGTTTTGTTAATAGTATGATATGATATTATACATACCTCTGTCTTCTTGGGAAGACTCATCAATATTGGTTGTCGTTGGCTCTATAAGGTGAAGGTCGGCCTTGATGGTAAGATTGATCAATTTAAGGCTCGCTTGGTGGCCAAGGGATATACCAAAATGGCATATGTCAGACTATTTTTCCCCATTGCAGTAATTCGACATTGGTCTCCATTAACTTGATAATTAAAAATTCCTTTTTGCATGGTGATATTGAAGAAGAAGTTTAAATGGAGAAACCACCAGGTTTTTTGCTTAGGGTGAGTCTTCCACCATGGTTTGTAGGCTACACAAGTCCCCTTATGGTCTTAAACAGACTTTTAGAGCTTGATTTGCCAGATCCAGCTCGATATTACTAGAATTTGGTATGATTCGTAGTGAAATTGATCTCTCTGTATTTTATCGTCACTCAGTCCAAATGTGCATTTATCTTATTGTTTATGTGGATGACATTTTCATAATTGGTAGTGATCAGCAAGGAATACTTCAATTGAAACATCTTTAAGATTTGTTTTAGACTAAAGACCTCAGTAAACTCCGTGATATTTTAGGTATTGAGGTAGCCCAATCAAAGGATGGCCTTGTAATTTCACAAAGAAAATATGATATGGGTGTTCTCGAAGAAACAAGTCTATTAAATGCCAAGTCAATTGATACTCCTACGGATCTAAATGTGAAACTCCTATCTAATCAAGGAATCATCTATTAGATTCAGGAAGATATAGGAGATTGGCTGAAAAATTAAACTATCTCACAGTTACTTGTCCTGACATTTCCTTCACTGTCTCGGCTTCAAGACATATCACATCTTGATTTCTGATAATTTTCTTGTCAACCGAATTTCACAATCTATAACCAAATTCTTCATCACCATAACCGACGAACACACATTGTTTGAATTTACTATCAAGTTTGGACCTCTCATATCTTAGAACGTGAACACAACATTTGCAGTCAAAAACTCTCAAATGACGGTAAGAGATATTTTCCTTGTCCACACTCTATTTGGAACATCACCATCAAGTGGAATAGAAGGATAAATATTAATCAAATCTACTGAAGTTTTCATTGCTTCACCACAAAAGGATTTCAATAATTTTGCATGAGAGAACATACATCTTATTCTATCATTAATCGTACGATTCATTCTCTCTACAACATCATTATGTTGAGGTATCTTTTGAACTTTTTTCTCAAGCCTGATGCCATGTTCTCTACAATACTCTTTAAACGGACCTCTTTATTCACCACCGTTATTTGATCGAACACATTTCAATTTCCTTCCCTTTTCTCTTTCAACACTTGCATGAAAATGCTTGAAGACTCCAAATATATGGTCTTTAGATTTCAAAGGAAAGGCCCACACTTTTCTAGAGTATTCGTCAATAAAAGTAACAAAATATGATGCACCACCAAAAGATTTACTATTTATCATACAAACATCAGTATGAACTAAATCAATAATATTTTGCCTCATATGAGGACCAACATTATGAAAAGAAACTCTATGTGGTTTTTCAGCAAAACAATGAGTGCAAGTTTTTAGAGACGTACCTTTCACATAAAGAAAATTTTCTTCACAAGTATGTTGAGTCATTTCTCACTCAAGTGACCGAGGCGCATATGCTATAAATCAGAAGAGGAGTCTTCAACTCCAGTCACTTATTCCTTGCATAACTTCGTAGGCATCCTATAGAGAGAAATGAAAATTTGCTCCTTTGCAACCACTAGGGACCCTTTGGTGATTTTACATATACCACCACCATCACCAAAATAATTGTTATAAACCTCAATATCCAAGGCTTTTACCGAAATCAAATTGAGATAAATATCAGGAACATGTCTAATATCCTTCAATTGAAGCTTGCAACCAATCTCAGTTTTAACCCAAACATCTCCCATACCGATAAACTTACATACTCGTCCATCTCTCATTTTTACTATGTCAAAATCACCAACACTGTAAGATGATAAGAAATCACGTTTCTGAGTAACATGATCTGAGGTACCCGAATCAATAATTCAAGTTGAATCCTAACATGCAAGGTTTATGGAATTATCATCACAAACAATTTAGATATTATTAACAGGTGCAATTGTTGTTGTATCTATTATTTTCCTTCTTTTTGTCTTCTTTTTCCTTTAATTGATCTCTCTTAAGGAACCTGCAATTTCTTTTTATGTGACCTGTTTTGCCACAATGACAGCATATCACTTCTTTTCTAGTCCTCGACTTGCTTATTGACTTGCTATGACTTTTAGAGTTGTTGCGTCTATGGAAGTTTCTAGACTGACTTATCCCTTGGACTCTATAACTATTGCTTCTAACTTTGAGCAACAACCAATCAAACCACATTCCTATCTTTGAGTTTCTTCATTCAACATGCTCTCTTTAACTATTGACATTTTCAGTTATCCACTTGGAGTTGAATTGGTCAACGTCACAACAAGGACTTCCCAATTATCAGGAAAGAAACTCAACAATAACAACGCTTGCAACTCATCATCAAATTTAATATTTGTCGTTGTCAACCGATTCATTGTATTATGAAAAATATTCATATGCTTTGTCATTGAATCCCCATACTTGTATTTCATATTCACAAACTTCCAAATCAAGAATGCTTTATTTTACACATTATTTTGTTCATACAACTCTCTTAATTTCTTCCACATTTTATTAGCATCTATTTCAGTTTCAACATGTGGATATACACTCAGATCCAACCATTGTCTGATCAACGCCATTGTCTTTCTATTCATCTTCTTCTAGTTAGCGTCAAATCAAACGAAGCAAGTTTGGTACACATCTATTACCGCCACCGGAACTAATCCTTTTTCTTCTCTTCTCCTTTTCTCACTATTGTCGTCACTTTTTCTTCTACTTTTCGTGTGCGGTATTGTTGCTAGCTTCCTTCCAGATTTCTAAATCCTTTTATTTTTTCTTCACATAGGTCAAGCCCAACAAAACACTTTATTCATTTTATTTTTCTTTCTTTTCTTTCTTTAATAATAATATCAATAATAATAATAGTATTAATAAAATTGGTGAGTTTCATTTAGAGAGTGAGTCCACTCAACAAATGTATTAAGTTTTGAACGATATATTTGACTAGTTATATAGTCCTTCAAATTTCCATGTTTATAATCTAATATATAATTTGAGAAAAAAATAGATTATTACATTGACATTTAATAAAATTACTAATACGAGGTATGTATTTTAGTAGTTGGTTACGAGTGTGTAAGTCTTTTTTGAATGAGTGTTAAGCCTAAAGTTAGAAAATAACACTTGTAGAGCCCGATGAGGCTTGAAAAAATAATATACGTGTTGAGCTTGATGATACATGAACAAAGAATACATGTGTGAAGCTTGATGTGGTTTGAAGAAAAAATAAATGCTTAGATATTGATGAGGTTGGTAGAATGAATACTTAGGGCTTAAACAAGGATAGAGAATACATGTGGTCTAGAGAGACAGAGAAAATGCTTTTCGTCTAAAGAGATAGAATAATAATTCTCAAAGTTCAAAGAAGCATAGTAAAAAATCTTCAAAATCTAGAGACACATAGTGAATAATCTTCGAAATCTAAAGAAGTAGAGTAAATAATATTTATATACTATTTTAAAAGTAGTGGAAAAATTGTTCCGTTGAAAACTAAATCTCTTAGTAAATGGATGTTTAGAAGTAACTAAAATAAAAGGCAAATCACTCTCTCCCTTGTCCTTTATTTTTATATTTTCTTTATATGTTTTCTTCAATTTTTTAACCAAGTGTTTAGTTAAAATGAATGAAAAGATTTTAATAAAGTAAATAATTAAGAAAAGTATTTTTGAAAAGAAAACACAATTTCATCTCCCTTTGTGTTTTTCATCGTTTTCAAATATAAGTTATTTTTTATTTATATTCAACACAAAAAGAGTATCGTGTAATTAAAAATGTTCTAAGTAGATGCAACAAGGTTTATTTTTTTACGTATGAAGTAAATGTAAAAGGAGAGTAATATCCAAGTAAGATCTTTGTTTTTGTTCAATAATATATATTTATACTTTAGTTATAGATTTTAATTTGTTTCTCTGTAATGCTGAGCATTTGCAAAAAAATTGCAGTCAATAGAACTAAGATTTATGCTACTTAAATATGATCATGAAGTAGCCAGAATGACTTTTAAAAATATTTTCAGAAATTAGATCATAAATTGTCATTGAACAAAAGATAAATTATTAACCAAAAGTGTATGAAAAATATA
>JBBPBR010000007.1:39571020-39587972 GCA_037974775.1 Cicer pinnatifidum
CTCTATAAATAAAGCAATTAATAAAAGCTTAATACAGAGACTTGACCACATATAAATTCAACATTAACGGATTTTTGCTACATATAATATATAAAAAAAGGAAAAACGATATTACATATATAAATATAGATGAAAAATATTCATCTTATGAAAACATGCAAATAAATGTATCAAAAATATTAAAAATAAAATAATTTTATGGGCTGAAAAAAAAATACACTTAAATTTAAATAAAAAATTAAATAATATATTTTTAATTTTTTTAAATAATCAATGTTATAAATTAGTTATTAATTTGGAGAGAGACGGGTATGTTTTAATAAATATTTTTGGAGAATTGACATCCCTTTGTTTGGAAGAGCAATCTCTTGCTTCATTTGAATCTTATGAACTTCCTAGATGACTTTGTTAAAACAAGTTGGTTTGAAGAATAATAACCTTTAATTTTAATTTTGATAATTACGTTTGTGTATCATTTGATGAGCACTTTACTGTATCACCTAACAAAAGAAACATATATATTTTGATTGGCCTTATTAGTCATTTAGTCATCCTCTAGTCAACATTTATTCTCTATCATCTTTTGAAGTACATCATCTGATTAATTTGATGTATATTTAAAAGTATAAAAAATTCTATGATAATCATTCAACGCTATGAAAATAGTCAAATGCCCTAATAAAAGTTAATTGTAATATCCACAAGTTTTTATAACTATTGTGGTATTATATTTTTTTTAAATGATTATATTTTAACACTGTTAAGATTAAGATATCTTAACATTTTGGTCCTACGGCAACGCCTAATTTTTTATGGTAAAAAAACCGTTCTCGTAGAGGTAAATAGGCAACAGTTTTACAATTTCGTTGCAGTAGAACATGAAATTTTATAATTTCTACAACAACACTAAAAAACTGTTCTCGTTGTTTATTGATATCTTTACGCAACATTTATTCACCGTTGTTCTTTAGTTTTAAAAAAAATCGTTCTTGTAGGTACTCATGAAACAAAAAAACACTTTTTTTTGAGTTAATTTTTTATAGAGCGCCAAATTATTTTCCTAAAACAAATCCTTCTCATTTTCCCTCTCTTGAAATCCTATCTCAGTTTTTCAACAACAAAGCCTTGTCACTTTCCCTCTCTTGACACCTATCTCAGAATTTCAGCAACCTAGCCTTCTCTCATTCGCGTAACCCATCTCCGGCGTGACCCATCTCCGTCGTGACCCATCTCCGTCGTAACCCATATCTGTGTCGCGTACGGCATTCATCTCCGGCGTAACCCATATTTGTGTCGTGAACGCCATTCATCTCGGGCGTAACCCATATCTATGTCGCGTACGCCATTCATTCCGACCGTGTTTTTGGTCTGAGGATTCTGTGTCGCGTAAACCAACTTCTTTCTAGGTATGTATTTTGTATTTTCTCATTTTCCCTCTCTTGAAACCCTATTTTGCTCTGCTATTAGGTTTAATTTTGCTACGAAATGGTTGATTAATTTTTCGATTATTTCACTGGAATTCTGTTTTATTTTTTCAGATTTCTCAAATTCAGTAGAACCCTAATTTTTCGAATCCAAATTCTCGCATCCTGCCTCACAAGGTAAGAACTTGACAACACTGGTACACAAAAGGAAGATAATAGGCAAACTGTAAATTATTTCCATTTTATAATATTATAGATGATCTGTTAGTTGCATCTAGAATATCTTCAAAGCATATTTTAGATTATCTCTTAGGAATAATTTTATGTTTCTTTATTTATCATGGTTTCCTTACACAATTAGGATTAGGAGTTTTCTTTTTCTATTGATGGGGTATATATCTGACTACAGTATATACTGTATTCCAGAGTACTAATACTGTGTAGACTTGCTGTAATAAGTTGTTTGTTGGTTATTTCAATACAAGCAATTACTGAACTGTTAGTTAAGTTAATTAGAGCTCAAACTGCAGTATATGAACACAAGTGTTATGAACTGCTACTGCTATGAACTGCGATAGTATGATACATTTGCATTGATAATTTGCTCTAAACTATGAATTGGCAACATCATGATTTTGCATTGATATGGTACATGAGTGTTACTTCTGCTATATGTTACATGAGTGTTACTTCTGCTATATGTTACTTCTACTATATGTTACTTCTGCTATATGTTACTTGTAATTGTCATACTTCTGCTATATGTTACATGAGTGTTACTTCTGCATTATGAGAATTTATTGATTTTGCATTGATAATTGGCTGCATTATGAGTGTTACTTGTATTTGTCCTATATGGTAGTCTCCTCATAAATTCGATGGACAAGGAATGGACAAAATTGGCTAAAGAGAGTAAAGAGTATCAAAACGGTGTAGATTTTTTCCTAGATTATGCATACACCAAAGGAAAACCTCGTGGAAAAGAGATTCCGTGTCCATGTGCTGAATGTTACAACACCAATTGGTTCACAAGGAAGGTAGTACGAAATCATTTAATAGCATTAGGATTTCAAAAAGGATATGATTTTTGGGTTCGTCATGGTGAAGAGATAACAAAACCCAATGATCTTAATGATGATCATGTGAATGATGAAGAGGATCAAATTGATGAACTACTTTTTGAAAGATTTAGAGATGTAATACAAGAAGAATGTGAATTTAATGAAGGCCTCAACGAAGATGCAAAAAAGTTTTATAATCTAGTCGAAGAAGCCAAACAAGAGTTATATCCGGGTTGCAAAAACTTCTCAAAATTATCGTTCACAATTCGGCTATATTTATTGAAGTGTTTGTATGGTTGGAGCAATGAATCATTTAATGCTCTGTTAGAATTGTTGAAAGAAGCTATGCCTTCATTGAACATCCCCGATACGTTCAATAAAACTAAAGGCACGATAAAGGACTTAGGGCTGGATTATAAAAAGATTGATGCTTGCCCTAATGATTGCATGATCTATTGGAAAAATTATGAGAATTGGTGCTCCGCGTTGGAAGGAAATTGCCGAAGGAAACCATCAAGTTGGAAAAAATCATGAATCTTATAAAGTTTCAGCTAAAATATTAAGACATTTTCCCTTGATTCCTAGACTTCAAAGGTTGTTTATGTGTTCAAAGACGGCTAGCTCATTAAGGTGGCATGAAGAAGAGCGTTCGAAAGATGAGAAGTTGAGGCATCCTGCAAATGGGGAAGCATGGAAAGAATTTGATAAACGCCATCCAGACTTTGCTTTAGACTCACGTAATATCAGACTTGGATTATCCAGCGACGGATTTAATCCCTACAGAACTATGAATGTGTCTCATAGTACCTGGCCTGTGTTATTAATACCATATAACTTTCCACCTTGGTGTTGCATGAAGGCTGAGTATTCTATGTTGTCTTTATTAATACCTGGACCACAATCGCCAGGGAATAATATTGATGTGTACCTTCAACCATTGATTGAAGAGCTAAAGGTGTTATGGGATTTGGGAGTAGAAACATATGACGCATCACTAAAGCAAACATTCCAAATGCGAGCAAGTCTGTTGTGGACTATTAGTGACTTTCCTGGGTATGCTATGTTAAGTGGGTGGAGTACAAAAGGGAAACTTGCATGTCCTGGTTGTAATTATAACACTAATTCGACATATTTGAAGCATAGTCGAAAGATGTGTTATATGGGTCATCGTGCTTTTTTGCCTATGGATCATAAATATAGATAAAATGCAAGGGATTTCAATGGAAGAACAGAAAATAGGCCACCACCAGAATTGTTAAAAGGGGAATATATATTTGATTTGTTAGAAGGCTTTAACAATGCATTTGGTAATATGCAAAAGAAATGTAATGATGGTCTATGGAAGAAAAAATCTATTTTTTTTGAGTTGCCATATTGGAAGCACAATATTTTACCCCATAATATTGATGTTATGCACATAGAGAAAAACATATTTGATAATATAATTGGAACTTTGTTGGATATCTCAGGAAAGACAAAAGATCATGAAAAAGCTCGTTTAGATTTACAAGACATAGGCATTAGAAAGAAACTTCACCCTAAAGAGTTAGATCAAGGTAAAAAGATAGTGTTTGCAAAAGCATGTTTTTCCATGACTGCAAAGGAAAAGACTACTTTTTGTTCTGTATTAAAAAAAGCAAAAATACCTGATGGATGTGCTTCAAACATTTCAAAATGTGTTCAACTTGCTGAAAGAAAAGTTAGTGGATATAAGAGTCATGATGCACATTTCATGTTGCATTACTTGCTTCAAGTAGCTGTGAGAAGTGCAATGTCTAACCAGGTTGCTCACCCTTTAATTCGTCTTTGTTCCTTTTTTCGATGTTTATGTCAGAAGGTGATTGAGGTGGCTGATTTGGACATTTTATAAACTGATATTGTAGAAACACTTTGCCAATTGGAGACAATTTTCCTCCCGGGTTTCTTTGATATAATGGTTCATTTGCCAATACATTTGGTGAATGAGGTAAGATTGGGAGGGCTTGTTCAATTTCGGTGGATGTACTTTACAGAAAGATATTTAGGAAAGTTGAAGAGTTATGTTCGTAATAAAAGTCGTCCTGAGGGTTCTATTGCTAAGGGTTACTTGGTTAAAGAGTGCTTGACATTTTGCTCACGATACTTGCATAGTGGTGTGGAGACAAGGTTTAGTAGAATGACAAGGAATAGTGATACATGTGATCTTGGTCATCCTATTGGGGGAAAGAAAAAAGGTGAAGGAATTTATTTGGATTGCAAGTCTAGGAGTCAGGCCCATCGTTACATTTTATTCAATTGTGACGATGTCCAATGTTTTATAAGGTAAATAAGTATGCTTGTATTTGTTGGTTTTTAACGCATTAAATAATTGTTTTGCAATTACTATAACAATGTACTTTTATTTGTAGTGAGCATGAAAATGAAGATGTAAATGTGAATAAAAGAAAAAGGTGGAGCAAAGCAAAAAGTCAAGGGTTAGATTTTGTCGAATGGTTTAAGAAGCGTGCCTTGTTAAGCGATGTATCTGACAAACTTAAGAAGCTATCAAGAGGACCAAATAAAATTGCAAGATATTTTTCTGGCTATGTAATTAATGGATACAGGTTTCATACAAAACACTGTGATGCTCGACGTAAAACACAAAATAGTGGTGTGACACTAATGGCAGTAACTGAAAGTTTTGCAAGTACCAAAGATGAAAATCCAATAGTACAATCAATAGTTTACTATGGATCAATTACTGAAATACTTGAGGTTGATTATTATGGTATGTTGAAGTTTGTGTTATTTAGATGTGATTGGTTTGAAGTTGAAGAAGACAAGTTTGGATTGACTTGTGTTTACTTTAACAAGAGATGCTACATGGACGATCCTTTTGTATTGGCATCTCAAGTCCACCAATGCTTCTACATTCAAGATCCTTCTAATCCAAATAGACATTATGTTATGAAGTCTATTCCTAGGGAATTTTTTAACTTGAACGAACAATCAAATTCAAATGGACAACAACCATATCAATGTGATCCGCCTAACCATCCAATTAATCTAGCTGCAAGCGATGAGACTCGTGAAGTTGATTGTCTCCTTATCTCTAGAATATAAATTAGAGAATTTGAATCACTGCAAATACATTGTATGAATGATCAAGAGTTACAATGTTTCATCTATATGACAATGAACTTTATGAATTTATACTATTGCAATTGTTACATTATGAATTTATTACAGTACATTACAATAATTTAGTATTAACAATTGTTATATTTTTAAATTTATTATAGAATTTCAATAATAATATTTTACTAAAATTATTTTTCTAAAATACAATAATTTATGAAATTATTTTTTAAAAAAAAAAATTTACTTTTTGCAACGGTTTTAAAGCATTGCCATAACTTAATTGAAAAAGGAACCTACAAGAACGGTTTTAATTTGGCAACACCATAAAACCGTTGTTGTTGTCAATTTGAAAAACCGTTCTGGTAGAGGTAGCTATCAGTACGGTTTTTAAAAAGTGTTGTTGTTTCACAAAAAACCGTTGCGGTAGGCTAAGGCAACGCCTTGGTTCCCCACGGTCAGAAAACCGTTCTCGTAGATTATGGCAACGGTTTTTTTACATTAAGCAACGGTTTTTATGCGTTGCAGTAGGGCAAAAATGTTGTAGTGGATTATTTACTTTTAAAATATAAAAAATCAATAATATTATTTTCTCAACCATAGGAAGTAAATTTTATCATAGCTTGTGAGAGTTACTCGTCATATAATTTTTAATGGGAGAATTAAACATATTTGGCTAGAAATTGCTTCAAGAAAGAATAGCTACTAGAATGGAACTTTGTCAAAAAAAGAGTAATTAGAAATGTGCACCCACTACGCGAAAAATGATATTTTACAGCGCTTTTTTTAAGTCATTTACAACGTTTTTTCAAAAAATTAAGCGCTGTAGTATCCAACGCTGTAAAAAGATACAACAACACTCTTTAAAATAAAATAAAAAAAACGTTGTAAATCTCTTCTAAAAATGCGCTACTTGTTGTATTAGTTTACGACACTTTTTAAAAAAAAGTGTTATAATAGGTGTATTCCTTTATTTCAATTAGATCTCTTTCTGTGATTATATCAACAATCTCCTTCATAAATTGCAATATACAGTATTCGCAGTCTATGTTGTTAATTTGACGAGAGCACTATAAAATAAAACATATAAGTCAATAAATATTTGTGCATTGATTGTTAATGAAATTTTAAAGGCATATATTTCAAACATTTATTGGGATCCATGTTATTTATTTGATTTTTGCTTCGACATTGTAGCACCCATTTGAGCTCGGAAAACTTGTAAAACACTATCAAATAAATGTGATTATTAGCATTAACAAACACATTATATATATATATATATATATATATATATATATATATATATATATATATATATATATATATATATATATATATATATATATATGTGTGTGTGTGTGTGTGTGTGTGTGTGTGTGTGTGTGTGTGTTTGTGTAAGAAATAAATGAATAAATGAATACAATACCTAAAGAGTGCGAAGAAATACGTAGGGTTCATAGAGTTACAGTTTCGTTTAAGAAGGAACAACGAGAATGCGCAGAAATACGAACAGTTCATAGGACAGAGTAAGGTTCGCAATGAGAAGAGTACGTAATAATGTCCGTATGGATAGTAACAAATATGAAGATGATTTGCAATGGAGATGGTTAACAATATGGTTCGTATGGACAGTAGGGTTCGCAATGAGAAGGATAATGAAGAGGAGAAGGACACTGAAGTGTAGTGAAGTTTATGTAATAAAGAGGAAACTGAAGCGATTTACTGTTATATATAAAATCCTATTACAGCGCTTTTTTAAAGAGCACTGTAAAAGACCTCCTTATTTTATTTTTTGAAAGCTTATTACATCGCTTTTTTACAGGTCTTTTAAAGCGCTTGTCCAAAAGCGCTGTAAAAGACCTCCTTATTTTTTTTAAAAGCTTTTTACAGCGTTTTTCCAAAAAACGCTCTAATAGGTCCTTTAATTATGTGAAAGTGCAAGTATTTTTCAGCGCTTGTCAAAAAAGCGTTGTTTTATCCTCCGTTATTTTTAAAATATCATACAACAGTGCTCATATTTAATAAGCGCTATAAAAGATGCGCTATAAAATGTAATTTTTAGCGTAGTCCAACAAATAAGTATCTTTTGTTTTGAGAGCAATGAATAGTATTTAACTGGTTTCCTAATGGATGTGGAATTGATATGTCAGTTATTAGTGGAATTGTCCTAGATCTTGCTTACAAAGTGTATGAATTTTTCTTGTTTAAGACATCCACTAGACATACTTTTTCAAATGGGTTTTGAATATCTCTTTTGTAACAAAACTTTGTTTATAAAAAAAATCTCTAGACCAATTTTTATACTAGTATACAAAATTTAAGTTGTGTACCAAATTGTCAAATTAGATTAAAGTTAAGAACCAATAAGCATCCACCATTTATATTAATGAAATGATTCAGTTTAAGTAGTGAATAAATATTAATAAACAATAAATTATTTTGATAATTTAATTTCAAATTTTTATTAGAACAGTTTTTCAATTAAATTTTATTTATCTTTCAATCAAATTCTAAATTATTAAAGTTTCATTAGTTTTCTATGAACAAGACTCTATTTCTTTAAGATTAGAGTATTTAAAAATAAATAAATAAATAAGTACCATCAAATTACTACTCTCTCATAAAACACCTTAAGTTATGGGTGAACAATATATCGGATAAAATAAATTCAAATATATGAAGAAGATACGTTAATGTTGAAGAGTGAGAGAGCGGAACATATGCGAGAGTTTAAAACTTGAAGGAAGAAAGTAGAAATTTGATGGAGTGCAGCAACTCATGAGAGTTTGACCAAGGCAATTAATATTAATAATAATATTACAATACAAAGCATTTGTATCATAAATATAAATAAATTTACACCAATTAAAATTATATGTAATATTTATCGTGATCAATAAGCATTAATTACCCACTGAAAAGGCATGTGACACTTAAAAGGTATAGCTAGGTGGCATAGTGTCAAAACAAGACATTGGCATGTGAAAAAAATAAAAAATAAAAATTGTAAACGTTTCAAAGTTTGAAATTTGAAGACATTACATCTCACATATACAATTTTATACTAAAATATTTTATTTTTTAATCGGTAAGACATTGCATCTCTACCTTATAATTATATAAAAGATTTAATTTTTCTTTTACATCTCTTAATGCAATCAATTATAACTTTTTAATTTTTTAATTTTAACACTTTTTACACTATAAAATTATAGATAGTTACATCTTAGAGATATAATATGCAAAAAAAAAATTTATCATCTAAATGATTGCAAAACAAAAATACAGCCTCTTAAAAATAAAAAATAAAATAAAATATTTTAATATATAAATTTTTATATAGAGTATATTAGTTAATTTAAACTCATAAATAATGCAAAAATTCCCATATATAAATACCCGCCCAAACCAAATGCTTACACCATATTAATTTACGAGTCACATATACATACCCGCTCAAAAATAATATGGTGAATTAATTTTTTAATAACTCTTTAGTTCATTCCTCAATTAATGTCCTTATATAGCTGTACCTTTGATTCCACTCACTCAAGTCTCAACAACCCTTTCCTTTCCTCTCTTTTCTTTTAAAATGTATTTCCTCATTGCTGTATTATAGATGTTTTTTTAATTAAAATAATTAATAAAATAACTAAAATATTTATTTTCTATAATAATATTTTTTAAATAATTTTATATTTTCATATGTTAAATCTAACTTTTATACTCCAAAAAAAAATTAATAATATTAATAAAAAAAATATGTTTGTAAAAATAAATAAAAAATTTTAGTAAAGTAAAAAAATTATATTTGAAGACAATTTTTTCTAAATAATATTTATAATCAAGGAAAAAAGGTATTGATTAATCGAAGTCAGGTGACATTATTTGGGACACTGTCTGTCATGTCTGCAGCCAGCCACCCTATATACTTTTGCCATCTACGGCTGTCAAACGGCGTGATATTGAGGTTTGGTAAACTTGTCATGTCACAAGGTGTTATTTATTGCCACCCCCAAAATCTTGTTCTGCTTCATTCTTCAATTCAATTCCATTAAAAACTTATATAAATGTGGTAAGACATAGTGGAGAAAAGAAGTAAAAACAAGTTTCCATATTTGTTGGAAATTTTGTCAGCAATTTGACAAACTTTGTCAGCAATTTGACAAACTTTGTCATTGACATTTTCCTTTCTTCCTTATTATACCCAAAAAAATATTAAAATTTCCTGTCTCTGCATTTTTCATTAAATTTGTCATCTATTTTCATTCTCTTTTTGTCGGATACGTGAGGTTGATCCTCGTGAATGTTTCAGTTTTGTTTTTCACAATTTTTATTTTTAAAACATACTATTGTTTCAAATTGTGTAGAATCACTTCAACAATTGATAAAAAAAATATAAGAAGAACTTAAATCTACTTTTGATTTTTTAATTTTGTTTAAATAAATTTTTAAATTTTTAATTTTTAAAAATGATTTTTTGTATTCTATTAATTAATTTTTATCATATTCTTCTATGTTTCTGATAATATAATACTCTTATTAATATTGCGACACTTAGATATTATTTGTGAGTTTGATAAAATAATTTATATGTCAATAATAATTAACTTTATTTATATATTAAAATATTTAAAATTTAAAAGTTTAGAATATCTAATTATAAAATGTAAACTACATGTTTTTGATAAAGACAAAGATCACCAATTATGGTCAATGCAACAAGATCAAATATCTTCATTAATAAGCTTCAAATCCATACATTAGATGATAAAATGTAAAGGTATATGATACAAACCAATATTTCAATTACACGAGAACAAGTCATATTTACATATGCATTTAAAGCATTTTCAAAAGTCAAAACAACATTAACAAAGTCTTAGAAATCATATTTTTGACAAAATAAATAAGTGTATTCGAATACAGCATCTTGTATTCGAATACAATGCAAGTCAGAGGCAAAAATTTAAATGTTGTATTCGACTACACCTATCTGTAGTCGAATACAAGTTAAGTCAGTGGCCAAAATTTCTTTTGGTGTATTCGACTACACCCATCTGTAGTCGAATACAAGTTAAGTCAGAGGCTAAAATTCACTAATCTGTATTCGACTACACCAATGTGTATTCGAATACAAGGTGTAATTTTTGAATATTTTTTAACGTTACAAAGAGGTGTATTCAGAAAATTCAACTACCATATCACTAAAACATGAAAATTTACTAACACCTAGGTCACCCCCCCTCTTAGGCGTACTTCTATACTTACATAAAATTTAAAATTTATTAGTTTATTTAACTATTTTTAATAATTGAAATTTTAAAATATTTATGTAAAATAATAGAATTTTATTTATTTTATTTTTAATATTTATTTAATTAAAAAAATTTAAATATAAAACTTAAATATTTAAATACTATTTATTTTATCCAAAAATAAATTAAAATTTTAATTTATTTAGATAAAATAATATAAATTTATTTATTTTAATATTTACACATAATTAATCATAAAATTAATTTCAACAATAATAACAAATAAATTATTTTATCCAAGTCACAAATTTATAGACTTGATAAAAAAGTTGGGACCGAAAAAAATTCCAAGAGTTAAGTAAAAAGGGATCAAAAAATTGATTTTAAGAATACATGGACTAAAAATTTATTTTTGACAAAAATAAAGAGACTAAAAGTGCATTTAAGTCAAAACGAAACACTTTCAACAAAAAAAAAATAATTAAGAACATCTAATTTATTTAGAGTAAACAATTTTGGTTATTAAATCAATGAAATGTTTTCACAATGTCTATTGAATGTATCAAAATTCCAAAACATATCTAAATACATCTTTTGTTCATAATTTTGATCTTCGAATACATCTTTCGTTAACTAGTTTAATTTTTAAATGTATTTTTTGTTAATCAATTAGTCTATAAAATTATTAACAAAAAACATATTAAGAAAAAGGGTAATGATAATAAGTGCCTTAGGGCACTTGTTAAGATTAAATTTCCACTTTTAATGTTTTAACAAGTGCCTCAATAATATATTTTCAATTTTTCAATGTTCTTAGAAAGAACAAACCATGAGTATCAACTAATAATGTAAAAGATAGAGTAGAGTGTGATTTTGAATCATAGTCAGAGAATCCAAACTATTTGTTGTCATCTTCGCTAAGATATATGCACAAGCATTCCCTTACAGAAGGATGTGGTGGAGAGTGATTGACCAATCTCTTAATTTGCATGAAATCCCTAAAGATCTCAAGCAAATTCGCATAGTGATGAAATTAAGGAGTACCCAAAACGACCAGTTGAACCACATGAAGCAAGTCATAACAACACAAGATTTTTTGATACCCAACTTACCAACACAACCGAATTCCTACTAAGAGCGTTTGAATTTGTGCGTCAAGAATATTGAACAATTTGACACTTTCATAGAAGCCAAATTGAAAGTCTCCTCCATCACGGTTCTGCACCAAACCTCAAAAACTTGTTGTCCCTGGATTTATAAGAGCACTATCATCAACACTAAGCATCGTGGTGTCCCATCGCCTTTTGTCCAAGATATCACCCGAATTGGTCGACATGGTTGGGATGATTAATTCTCGAGTGCTTTATGAGCAACATGTAATTGGGGAAAAATGGCTACTACAATCTAATATCTCACAGGATGAGTTTCGTCAAAGGCAAACTTAGTGCGCGAGATCCAAATATAACACATGATCAACATAGCAAATGGACCAACTCCGCGTACTAAACTTCTAAGAATTTTAGGAACATTCTATAAGCAAATATTATGACAAATCATTTGCACATCATTAAACCCATAACTAATCCAAATATTAACAACCTGAGGGGAAAACAATCAGACAGTGATATATGGTTTTCTCTTCACTATAAAAAGGGGGCAAGTGGTGGCTAAGCTAATTCTCCTTTGGCACAAGACATCTTTAATGGGGAGAGATCGATGACAAGAAATGGAAGTCTAAATTTTGCTTTAAAACTTTTTGATAAATTAAAATAATTTGCGTTCAATTTTCTCAAAGTTCTAACTTAGTCGTGCTCTTAAGAACAATAGGACAATTTTACTCAATATTGTAGTCCTTATAGAATACGACATTGTACTAACATGGACAATTGTCACTAATTTTAAAATGTATATATCGTTGTTGTCATTTCTAAAAGCATTGAGCTTCTTCTAAAACATTTGAGACGCATATGAGACTCCACATTATTACTATCTCTTGCTAGTTTTTCTCGAACATAGATTTTATTGTGAAATTTTAACGAGATACATTTATCCACTAGAGAAAATGTTGTATTAGAGGAATGATGTATCATATAGTCTAAAACTATTCAATAAAGACACGTAAGCCAAAGTTGTGCTACTTTAGAGTCAAAGGATTTGGTTGAAAATTATCTTCACTTTAGAGTGAGTTCGTCACTTGTTTCCGGATGATACATTTAAAGGGTTGTCAAAGGATTTACACACTTAAAATAAATGTCAATCAATAAATTATTATTTATATATTTTGTTATCATCAAAACTAAAATTAAGGATCATTGTTCTTCAAATCAATTTGATTTTGAAAAACCATCAATTTTCCATCCCACACTATCAATATCAAAAAATAACAAATGATTTTAAAATAAGCATATATTTTACAATAATTTTTAAAATTCGATTAAAAAATGAACTTATGTAAAAATATTGTAAATTCTTATTAGAAAATTGTGTAAAACTATTTTATATATATCATTACATTTTCATTAAAATGAAAGTCATCAGTTTTTAAGTGATAATTTAACTAACAAAATATCGATATTATTATTATGTTGTATATCATATTTCAAATTCAAAATTAAATTTCACAATTATATAAAATAATAGTAGTAATTATATTATCTTATAAAAAAAACTGAAAGTCATAAAAAAAAAATTAATGTTTAAGAAGTTATCTACCAACAAACACTACTACTATTGCCGATATAATTGAGATGAGATTTACACATCGAGGTTACTACTTCTCAAAAGTCCCACACAATAGTAGTACAATTAATACATTTACTTTTTAGGCCTAAATGCTTGTCATCTTACGTGCAAATCACTCAATTCCATTTATATACTAAGTACTGACCGTGATCTCTGTCTTATGATGACTTAATTAAGGGCATTAATCTATTTCCTTTTTTAAGTAAAAAAGTCATGATCCATTGGTTTACTTTTATTTGTGTGACTACCCAAAGCTTTAGTAAAACAAATCTTGGTTCTGGGCACTATCCAAAGCTTTAGTAAATTTTTTATTTGAATTGGGACACCACGTCTAGGAATGGTAGTTGGTCATATTGTTTGGTAGGGATCTATGACCTAATTTTTTTAAGGTCTAATTTTGTCTCATTTATTTAATAAATCGGTTAAGTTTAGATTTATTAAAAAAATTATTTATTTAAATAAATCAGTCTTAAATTCTACAAAAAAATTGATTAAATCTAATAAGTCGATCTCGTAATATAAAAAAAAAGAAAATGATAATAATATTAAATATGATAGATCGACTTTATTAAATTCTTCATTCCTAATGACGTTAATAATATTGATTAATAACAAGAAAGAAAAAGGATAAATGACATTTCATCTATTAAACAATAATTCATTCATTTGATCAATTCATGCGGATTAGAAAAAATAAAGTATAGAATGATATTTTTATCAAACTATTTTTTATAAAGTAATTAGTTTATTTACTATTACCATTAATAACAAGGGATACAATTGGAAAAAAAAAGTAGAAAATTGAAATGAATCATTCATTTGATGACAAATATTTTTTTACAAATAGATTAATTATAATAAAACAAAATAAATAATATAATAATAATATTAATAAAAGAAAATGGTAAATTGAGTTGCATGTCTATGCAATTTACAAGATGATTGAAGAATAAAGATGCAAATATAAAAATTAAGAGTGGTCAAAATGCAAATATATAAAAATATGAGATAGTTTGGAGTGTGCACGTACGTGCAGACCCTACCACACTAGATCCACCCCTAGCTCTTGTTATGACATGGTGAGATATTGTTCCTTTTGTATGCTTTATAGGCACTTTTATTTTTTGAAAATATTTTTTATTTTAATTTTTAAAATTGTGTTTATATTATTTTGGTGAATTTTTTTTGAAGTAACCAATCTTATGAAAATAAGATAAAATAGTAGTTAATGAATATGTATTTTTAAAAATAATAAAAAAGAATTTTTTTAAACATTTTCATAATTTTTAAAAATGTAAATAATTGTTCAATTTCAAATATCTTTTCTCTCTTTAATATAATTAAAATTAACATAAATTTTAAAAATTAAAAATATTTTCATATACCCTTAGTTTTTTGTTGTAATTGGGGTTCATCAAAGTTGACTTTAGGTGGAAGAAATGGTTTATGTAGGGGAACTATATCATCATGTTTTATGGTGGGTCATGTGCTGATAATGGGTTAGTGTAACTGCTACTTCAAATACAAATCTTTCTAATTTTTGTTTTACGTTTTATCCGACTTTTCAATAAATGATTTGATGGGAGTTCTGCAACTATTTATAAAAAGTGTGTAGTTTTTTTTGTTATGATGCTAGGCCTAGAGATAATTCATGAGTTAGAACATCTATTGTACTCTCATTAATACACACTTGTGTCTATGTTAAATTATTGTGCTTTTAGACCCTTTAATTATTTTAAGGTTTTACATTTTTTTTTCCATGGTTACCTCTTAAATTATAATAAACGTCTAAAATTTTGGTCTCTTAAGTTTTTTCGTTCAAACTTTAAACCCTAAGTTATAAATTATGAAGCATATGGTCCTTTTTATCAATTTTAGTTTGAGTCTCTTAAATGTTTCATGTAATTTTTTTTGTTCTTTTTTATCTTTAGGCATTGAACTACAACAAGACAACCAAGACATTAAAATAACATACTAAACTTTTTTATATTGTCAACCATATCAATTAAATCTATATTTTTATTTTGTGATTGAACATATGTGATTAATTGACAAAAAAATATATTTTACATTGTCATAGCATATCAATTGAATCCATATTTTTATTGAGGCTTAAAAGACCATTGGGCAAGACAACCAACTAAGACATTAGTCTTGGGCCTATTTTTTTTAATAGTTTTATCTAGTATTTCGACTTTCTTTTTCTTTTTTGAATTTTGAGACAAGTTCAATGAAACCTTTGTTATGATGACAATGGTCAATTTTATTACTATTATTGCTCCAAAGATTTTTCAAGAAATGCATATCTTAAGTAACTTTCAGAGTTATGAATCGATCCAATTAGGGATTTGATGAACTTGAATAGTTACATCTTCTGCCACTAAATCACTCCAAAGACCAACAACAAGCATATCGAGAAACTCATTTACCTTTTGTTCCTCTCTTTATACTATGTCAACTTGGTTGAGTAAATATTTGATAATTGTAGCAGATTCTTTGATTTCCAAATAAACTCTATGAGTAGTGTATAATGTAACATACTTATTGTGTCAAAAAACTATATCCTTATGTTAGCAAGAATAAGAATGTCATTACATATTACGATTATTTATTTAAGTTATATAAATAGAGAAACGTAAATTGAACGATATTGATAATTGAGAGAATGTCAATTTAGTTAATTAGATAAACAACCAATTAGTGTAAAATAAATAATTAGCTAGTGTAACTAACTAACTAATTTAAACTAAGATATGTAATATATCTCCTCAAACTAGAATGTATTTAATACACTTCGAACTTGGAAAATCTCAATAAAAAAATACTCAAAAAGATGTCAGCTAAAAGAATTTTGAAATACCAAAAATTCATCAAAAGAATTTGAAACGTCAAAAAGTTATCGACTAAAGAATATGAATTTTGTACTTGACTATCTATATTATGAATAGAAGCTAATATGTATAGAATTTAAAATGTCAATTAAAACTAGAAAGAATGAAATTTTGCTTAATCGTGCAATATTTTGTTGAGTGGATAGAAGCTGAAATATCAACGAGACTAATAAGAATAAATTTTCTTAACCATCCAACTTTTTTATGTATACAAGCTATAAGGCCAATTAAGGCTAAAAGGAATAATGATTTTTATAGAATATCAATTAAGGTTAAAAGAAAGAATAAATTTTATCATCAAATGTTGATGGTGTTCGTGAAAAATCTTAAACAAATATTTTGATAGCATATATTCTTGAGTTTGATGCCAAGGAGAACTTGAATAATATATTTGACTCCATCTTTTTCATATTGAACGTAAATTGTTGATGTTGAAACAAGATCGATATCAAAATAATGAAAAAATCTTAAATTTTG
>JBBPBR010000007.1:39615029-39626054 GCA_037974775.1 Cicer pinnatifidum
TTTTTTTTACCGTTTATTTTATATGTGTTTATTATTGAATTTTATTTCGTAGATTTATTTAAATTTATTTAATTGTTAAAATCAATTATTATTATTATTATTATTATTATTTTAAACAAAAAAGGCAAAAATAAAACTATAATCAAATATGGTAAGGTTAATTAGATGTGACATCTTTTTAATCTTTGAGTTATTAGAATACAAATTGTGACAATTTGATGGTTCTAAATCTCATAATCACAAATAAATTAATAAACTAAAAAAATCATAAACAAATTAATCATAAATATTATTTAAAGTTAATTAAAATCTTTCAATCCCAGAGTTACGTAATACAAGTTATATATTTTGATAACTCTAAAATTTATTTTTATAAATAAATAAATCTAAAATCGACTTTTTTTTAAAATTTAATTAACTATATGTTTTTTTTTATCTTGGAGTTGTTAAGACACAAATTAAACTATTTATCGGTTTTAAAACTCAATTTAAAAATAAATAATAATTTTTTTTAAGAGTATTAAATTAGATGTGACATCTTGTTTTTTACTCTTTGAGTTTTGTGACACGAGTTGTACAACTCGATCGTCTTAAACTCATATTTTAAGATAATTATTCAAATCAAGCAAGTTTATTTTTTATGTTTGTTAAAATTAATTTTTTTTTTTTTAACAAAAATACAATTTATTTAAAAGCAATCAACACATCAACATTTTCTACCAAGAACTACGTAGCTTTGATTTCTCCATCGCACCGGGAGATACGTAGGAGCAAGATCACACTCTTGTCAAGCACAATAATAAAAACCTATTTTTTTTTACTCTTTTTTAACACGCTTTTATTTCGAGAAAATTGTATTTATAAAAATAATTTTATATCCATATTTAATAATAAAGAGAAACAAATATAGTTAAGTTAACACAATTTTGCACAATTAATTATAGGTAACCGTTTTTTAGCGGATGTCGTAGGGTGCTAATACCTTCCCTGCGCATAATCGACTCCCGAACTCAAAAATTTGGTTTCAAAAGACCATTTTTTTATTTTTTTACATTTTTAAGGGTTTCCCAATATTTTCCCTATTTTAAAATAAATTTTGGTGGCGACTCCATTGAATTCGAGAAAAAACTCGAAATTTTAGGCCGCGACAGCTGGCGACTCCACTGGGGAATTTAGAGAGTCAAGCCTAACAAATTAATTGTGCATAATATTTTTTTAACTTTTTCTATATTTGTTTTTTTTTTTTTAATTTCTTTATGTGTTTATTATTTTTTTTTAATAAGTATTAGCTACCATTATAATATTCTTTTAAGCTAGTAAATCATTTTTATTTTATTTTATTTTATTTATCTATTTATTTTGTATGTTTTGTTAGTATTATGGATTTATTGAATTATGCTTATTCAATGCCTACACTTTTATTAAGACACACACTTATGAGTGGAACCTTATACCCGGGTTTGAACAAAACTTAAGTTTAGATTCGAGATTGCGTAGTGGTAGCCTTCTGGATGTACATCCTGTTTGGTTAGCATGAAGATCTCACCTAGAGTTTGATCCTGTTGAGGTTATTGTCACTCCAAATAGTTTACCTATTGTTGTTGGCAATATTCCAAAATAGGATTATTGGCTCTAGGAACCGTGTTTAGAACCATAGAGCCTCCCTTGTGAGAATTTCACTACATAAGTCAATAGACCCTTTCATTGTAAGAATATCCGTAAAAAACCAATAAATTATTTTATATATTCAAGAGTTTATATATATATATTAGTTTCATTCATACCTCACGACATTTTTTTTCTTCTTTCTCTTTTTCTAAAAAAAATAAAACATAATAGCATTTTGCATAAATTTTCAGGATTTTTGGGGAATCATACAAATCTTAATCACGTGTTATTTAAGTGAACAATGGGATCGGAAAAAAGGAAAACCTTACTTTTAAAGTTCAAGCAACCTGATTTGAAAAGTTTAAGGGACATCAGCAGTCAAATGAAAACTATACAACGTGATAGTTTCTTTCACAAATATGGGAAGATCCTAAATCTCTTGGCAGTAAATGTGCAAACAGGTGCCCTCACAGCATTGGCTCAATATTATGATCCTCTCTTAAGATGTTTCACCTTTCAAGATTTTCAGTTGGCCCCAACATTAGAGGAATTTGAACGAATATTGGGTTACTCCCTAGAAAGAGGAAATCCTTATCGATATACTGGGCAACCACCGAAGTTGGAAACAATTGCTGAAGTGTTGAAGATCAACATAAGAGAGTTGGCAAATACAAAAGAGAAAAAAGGGGTTATCCATGGGTTTTCAAGAAAATATCTAGAGCAAAAGTGCCAAGATTTAGCCGATAAAGAAGAATGGAGTACTTTTATAGATGTTTTGGCCCTCCTTATCTATGGTATTGTTTTATTCCCAAACCTTGATAACTTTGTAGATTTTGCTGCCATAAATGTCTTCTTAGCTTTTAATAACCATAAGCAAAACCCAGTTCCCGCGATTCTAGCTGATGTGTACTATTCTCTGCACATGCGACATGAGAAGAAAGGGGGAACAATTTTGTGTTGTGTTCCAGTGTTGTATGCTTGGTTTGTGTCTCACATGTTCAAGAAAGGGTATCATGTTGGGATTAAGAGTAATCGTGAATGGGCTCAGAGTATAGCTAGTCTTACTGGGGATACAGTTTCATGGTACTATAGAGAACAAGGGGTAGAAGAGGTAATATGCCAATGCGGAGATTTTCCAAATGTACCTCTCATGGGAACAAAGGGATGTATTAATTACAATCCAATGGTAGCTCTGAGACAACTTGGCTACCCCATGTTGGATAAACCAGATGACAAATCATTAGAAGCTTTTATTTTGCATAACACGGATATAGTAGACCCACCAATGTTGAGAAGGATAAGTCGAGCTTGGGAATTGATCATCAGAAAAGGAAAAATACTCGGATGTAGAAGTTGCAGCACAAAAGAACCTTATCAACAATGGATAAAGAAGAGAGTCCAAGAAATCAAGTTGCCTTTCCACAGTACACCTTCAAATGATCAGAAAATGTCTGAACCTGACTTTGTTACAAATGAGGAGATAGAAGAACTCAAAGCATCATTGTTAAAATCTGAAGAGGAGAAGAAAGAGTTACAAGCGAGGTTAGAAAAAGTCTCCCAAGAGAACGCCAACTTAAGATCAGAAAACATTTGTAAGAGTCAGTTTATTGAGAGAAGCAACAAGAGGTTGAAAATTGAAAAAGGAAATAAACTTGATGTACAATTTTGTTTGAGGGGTGCAAATGAAGAGTTAGATGTGCGAAATGAAGAAAAGAATGCAGCTATTGAAGAAGCCTACATGTGGAAGCAGTTGTGGACAAAATCAGCAAGCTCTGAGAAGAAGATAAAAAAAGAGTTTGAAGATTTAAAGAAACAACTAAAAGAAATGGTAGCAAAATACGAGAGTCAAGTAAGGGATGAGAGGCAACAGAAAGAAGAAATTGAAGAATTACTCTCAAAACACCAAGATGCACTAAAGGCAGAAATGGAAGTTTCTAGTGAGTTGAAGAATTATATTATCAAGAAAAGATCTATAATGACTTGAAGGATGAAACCATATACTGGGAGGAGCGTTTCATGGTGTTGCTTGGGCAATTGAAGAACCAAGAGATTTATAAAGAGTTGGAAGATAAAGGCAAGCATTGGAAAGATTGCTTTTCAAAATTAGCAATGCTAGCTAATCAGGCAATCATAAAAATTCCAAAACATCTAAGAGAGATTGATGCTGTAATGCATCCACTCAACACTCCAATCAAAGTCTACAATTTCGTCGAATATTGCAAACATTTAGTAGAAGAATTGGAGGAGAAGATTGGTTGTCCTTTTGGAAAATATGATTGAAATACCATAGTCGATGTAGCTTTTTAATTTAAATGCAATGTACTTTTTTCTCATCAATGAAGGATTTGTTGTTTTGTTCCCATGTTCTTCTTTCATTAATAATTCGTGCAAGACTTATGATTCCCCAACATCCAAAAAAAAAAAAAATATATAATAATAACAATTGCATTCCATTCATGTTTAATACATACTCATAAATTTTTTATTGTTTTAAAAAAAAAAAATTCAGAAAAAATCAATAAAGCTGTTTCCCCGACATCCTTATCGGACTCGTGCAAACTCAAAGATCATGGAAGAACTTGAGCAGAATCAAGAGGTGATGAGAATGGATGTCAACCAATTGAAGGACAAGGTCGATCAAATCTTAGAAGCTATACAAGCTTTGTCAAGGAAGGGGAATATAGATGAGAATCCTCTGGCTGTAAATGAAGAACAACAAACCACTCCTTCTCATCCACCAGGCTTTACACCGACTATCCAACAACCTCGTACAACACCTATACAATTTCCTATGTACGGTCTTCCACCCGGTTATACTCCACCCTTAGTCGTCAACCCCATGGAAAACAACCCAAACCACTTAAACCCCCAAAACCCAAACCAATCACAAGTTCCATCTCCTCTGGGATATCTACCACCCCAAAACACTCTACCCTCGGAAAATACTCCATATATTGCACCTCAAGTACCCAATTTCGATGCTAATGGGAATTGGCATCAACCTCACATTGGGGATGATACACAATCAAAGGAAAAATTCCATGTCTTGGAAGAGAGAATAAAAGCTATTGAGGGGTATAATGTTTATGGCCTCGAAGCTTTCGATATGTGCTTAGTTCCTGATGTGACTATCCCTCCCAAATTCAAGGTTCCTGACTTTGAAAAATACAAGGGCAACACATGTCCTAAAAATCATCTAACTATGTATTGCAGAAAAATGGCATCTCATGCTCATAACGATAAACTTCTCATTCACTTTTTCCAAGACAGTCTGAGTGGGGCATCGTTAAGTTGGTATATGCATCTTGAGCGAAATCAAATTCGTTCATGGAAAGACCTAGCTGATGCCTTTTTGAAGCAATACAGATACAACGTTGACATGGCCCCTGATAGGATGAAATTGCAAAATTCCTTGAAAAAGGACAACGAAGCTTTCAAAGAATATGCACAACGATGGAGGGAAATGGCATCACAAGTAGAACCCCCATTATCTGAAAGAGAAATGGTTGGTATGTTTATGGATACTCTCCAGTCGCCTTTTTACGACAAGATGATAGGGAGTATATCATCAAATTTTTCTGACCTTGTCATGATAGGAGAAAGGATAGAAAGCGGGATGAGGAGTGGCAAGATCGTTTGTGCAGCAACTAGCGTGAAACGACCCCAACCGACATTCACCAAAAAGAAAGAGGGGGATGCCAATGCTGTAATGATAAGCCCTAGAGTCTCCTATTTTCCACCCATCAATTCTTATCGACCCTCAAATTTCCAGCCCTCGATACCACAAACTCCGTACATCCCTTATCCATATGTGGCTGCAACTACACAAGTTCCATACCCTCAATATCACCCTTCAAGACCACCTTTTTATCAACCACCAACTACCACATTTTCCCCACAAAATCAATGGAACCAGAACCCAATCTCAAATCCCTATAGACCACCTGTCAATCGAGAAAAAAGGATAACCCGTTTTGATCCAATTCCCGTCACATATAGCCAATTGTTGCCCCATTTACTTCAAAATTCAATGGTAGTCATAAGACCAACGAAACCTCTTGAACCACCATTTCCAAAATGGTATAATCCGAATTCCAAATGTGAATATCATGCAGGAGCCGTTGGGCACTCCATTGAAGATTGTCAAGCCCTAAAATCTAAAGTGCAAGAATTGATTAATGCAAAATGGCTTACCTTCAAGGAAGACGGTCCCAACATAGGGAGTAATCCTTTATCGGGCCACAGGGATGCCTCTGTCAATGTCATTGAAGATGGGATAGACCAATATGCAACAGATAGTCATGTGTTCACCATGGGATCGTGTATGGAAAGTAGTATATCTTTCCCAAAACCATTGGAAATTCTTTACAAAAAGGAGAATCTTAAGCCAACTCCTAGCAAGCCAAATGCAATAATTGTGCAACCACCGATCCCTTTTCCTTATGGAAACACCAAGGCAGTACCGTGGAAATACGAAGTCACATCCCACTTGGTTAATCATCAACCAAGTGATGGTTATGAACCTAAAGGAATTGATGTCACTAACATCTCAGGAATCGGTGGAATGACTCGCAGTGGTCGAGTATACACTCCTGAACAACTTAGGAAAAAGGAGGTTCATGGGGAAAAAGGGAAAGAAGATATGTATCATTCCATGAAAGGACAAGAGACCAGTAAAAAGACGGTGTCTGAAGAAGAAGCTAATGAATTTTTGAAGTTTATCAAGCAAAGTGAATATAAAGTGGTGGATCAGCTAAATCAAACCCCTTCCAAGATATCAGTTCTCTCCTTGTTATTAAACTCTGAAGCACATAGAAGAGCACTGATGAAAGTTTTAAATGAAGCCCATGTTACTCACGATATCACTGTCGATCAGTTTGATGGAGTTGTCGGTAACATCACTGCTAGTAGTTGCTTGAGTTTTAGTAATAATGAATTACCAGCTGAAGGGATAGAGCATAATAAAGCACTGCACATCTCTGTGAGGTGTCACGATCATATTCTTGCACGAGTGCTAGTAGATAATGGTTCATCATTAAATGTCATGCCTAAATCAACACTGTCAAAACTATCTGTTGAGGGGGCCTGTTTGAAGCCTAGTGCTTTGGTGGTGAAAGCGTTTGATGGATCTAGAAGACAAGTTGTTGGTGAGATTGACCTGCCAATTCAAATCGGACCCCATATCTTTGGGATAACCTTCCAAGTGATGGATATTAAACCGGCGTACAGTTGTCTTTTAGGGAGACCATGGATTCATGCTGCTGGAGCAGTAACATCCACCCTTCATCAAAAGCTAAAGTTTATAGTGAACAATAAGTTGGTAATAATATTCGGGGAACAAGATATGATAGTAAGTCATTTATCTTCTACAGGCTACATTGAAAACACGGAGGAAGCCATAGAGACTTCTTTTCAAGCATTAGAAATTGCCAATGCCGTCTTCATGGGTGAAGAATATCGTTTGAAAGAACCAAAACTATCTACCACATCATTGAAGTCTACCAAATCTATATTGGAAGAAATACCAGAAAAGAACAATAGGTATGGGTTGGGATATGTACCTACTCAAGCTGATAAAGAGAAGGCTACGAAGGGAAAAAGAGAAAACTGGACACCGAATTCACAGAAGATTCCTATTTGTGACATTCACCAAACTTTTCAAAGCGCCGGAATAATATATGCTCATCAAGTGGCTGTTACAAAAGAGGATTATGTTGATGATGACACCCTCAAACTAGTGTACCCTTGTTCTCCAAACACCAGTCTCAACAATTGGAAGATCCTCGAGTTTCCCGTGTTTGTTAATTCATGTTCAAAGTAATTATGTTTTTTTTAATTCCTTTTGCTATGCCCAAGGCTATAAGAATAATTAACTAGGGCATATGTATTTCAATTCCGTACTTATTATAAATAAATGCATTTTTGAATTCTCTAATTTTTGTCTTTCTCTTTTCCTTTTTTGGCAATCCTTATTCATTTTTTTTTTTTCTCTTTTTTTCCCCCTAATTTAAACAATGCAGAGTCGAAAACGAATATGTTGAAAATGGCAGCGCTAGAACCCTTTCTTGTAATTTTGAACGTCTAATTAATCATGCTGATGAGGATTGTGAAGATGACTGTGAGCCTCCCCCAGAACTAGAAAAATTAATTGAACAAGAAGCTAAGATAATCCAACCCTATCAAGAACCTGTTGAGGTGATCAACCTAGGGAGTGAACATGATAAGAAAGAAGTTAAAATTGGTATGTCTATGAAAGAAAGTGAACGAGAAAAGTTGGTTAAACTTTTGTTTGATTATGTGGATGTCTTTGCATGGTCATATCAGGATATGCCTGGGCTAGATACTAACATAGTTGAACACAAGCTACCACTCAAGCCTGAATATGCTCCAATTAAACAAAAATTGAGGAGGATGAGACCTGATATGTCACTTAAAATTAGAGAAGAGGTCAAAAAGCAATTTGATGCTGGTTTCTTAGCAGTAGCAAAATATCCTCAATGGGTAGCTAATATTGTACCAGTTCCAAAAAAGGATGGAAAGGTCCGAATGTGTGTTGACTATCGGGATTTAAATAAAGCTAGTCCTAAAGATGATTTTCCTCTGCCTCATATTGATGTCCTGGTGGATAGCACTGCTCAATACTCTCTTTTCTCCTTCATGGATGGTTTCTCAGGATATAATCAAATCAAGATGGCTCCCGAAGATATGGAGAAAACTACATTCATCACACAATGGGGAACTTTCTGCTATAAAGTGATGCCATTTGGATTGAAGAATGCTGGGGCAACCTATCAAAGAGCAATGGTAACTTTGTTTCATGACATGATGCATAAGGAAATAGAGGTTTATGTGGATGATATGATTGCAAAATCTCGGACCGAAGAAGATCATGTTGTTAACCTTCAAAAGTTGTTTGAGCGACTAAGGAAGTTCAGGCTTCGTTTAAACCCTGCTAAATGCACTTTTGGTGTAAGATCAGGCAAATTACTTGGTTTTATCGTTAGTCAAAAAGGGATAGAAGTGGACCCAGATAAAGTAGGAGCAATACAAGAAATGCCAGCTCCACGCACGGAAAAGGAAGTTCGCGGCTTTCTGGGTAGATTGAATTACATTGCGAGGTTTATATCGCATCTCACCGCTACATGCGAGCCGATTTTCAAATTGTTGCGCAAAGACCAAAAAGTTGAATGGAATGAGAATTGTCAAAAGGCTTTCGAAAAGATTAAGCAGTACTTATCAAAACCTCCTGTCTTAGTACCTCCTGTTTCGGGGAAACCCCTTATTATGTACTTAACAGTACTTGATGAATCAATGGGATGTGTACTGGGACAACATGACGAATCTGGTAGGAAAGAACGTGCTATTTATTATTTGAGCAAAAAGTTCACCAGTTGTGAAACAAAATATTCACTACTTGAACGAACATGTTGCGCATTGGCATGGGCTGCTCGTCGATTGAGGCAATACATGTTATGTCATACAACTTGGTTGGTGTCTAAAATGGACCCAATTAAGTATATCTTTGAGAAACCTGCTCTTACTGGAAGGATTGCTCGTTGGCAGATGTTGTTATCAGAGTACGATTTGACATATGTTACACAAAAATCTATCAAAGGAAGCGCACTAGCAGAGTATTTGGCCCAACAACCGATAGAAGATTATCAATCAATGCAAAGTGAGTTCCCCGATGAAAGCATAATGGCTTTATTTAAAGAGACCGAATCATATGATAAAGAAAAATGGACGTTGGTGTTTGACGGTGCCTCTAATGCGCTGGGACATGGAATTGGAGCCATTTTGATTTCCCCTGAGAACCAGTTCACTCCATTTACGGCTAGGTTGTGTTTTGATTGTACAAACAATATTGCAGAATATGAGGCATGTGTTATGGGCATTAAAGCAGCTATCGAATCAAATGTAAAATTTCTTGAGGTATATGGAGACTCATTGTTGGTTATCCATCAGACGAAAGGAGAATGGGAAACGCGAGATTCCAAATTGATTCCGTATCACACTCATATCAAAGAATTGACAGAACACTTTGAGAAGATTACTTTTCACCATATCCCTCGAGAAGAAAACCAGTTAGCTGACGCCTTGGCCACTTTGTCGTCAATGTTCAAAATAACCACTAATCAAGACGTGCCGATCATAAAAATTCAACAAAGAGATAAACCTGCATATTGCCTATCAATAGAAGAAGAGTTTGATGGCAAGCCGTGGTTTTATGACATCAAATCATATGTTAAGAATAAAGAATATCCATTGGGTATTTCAGAGAACGACAAAAGAGTTTTAAGGAGATTGTCAATGAACTTCTTCTTAAATGGAGATGTGCTTTATAAGAGAAATCATGATATGGTTCTCCTTAGATGTGTGGATAAAGCAGAAGCAGAGAAAATCATCCAAGAGGTTCACGAAGGTTCTTTCGGAACTCATGCAAATGGGCACGCAATGGCAAGAAAAATCTTAAGGGCTGGCTACTATTGGTTGACCATGGAGTCCGATTGCTTTAGTCACGTAAAGAAATGTCATAAATGTCAAATCTATGCTGATAAAGTACATGTACCACCCACCTCTTTGAATGTTTTAACATCACCATGGCCATTTTCAATGTGGGGAATGGATGTTATTGGACTCATTGAGCCTAAGGCTTCAAATGGACATCGGTTTATCCTAGTAGCTATTGATTATTTCACAAAATGGGTTGAAGCTGCTTCTTATGCCAATGTGACGAGAAGTTTGGTTGTCAAATTCATAAAAAAGGAATTGATTTGTCGATATGGCTTGCCAAATAAGATAATCACTGACAATGCGACTAATCTGAACAACAAAATGATGAAAGAGTTATGTGATAGTTTCAAAATTCAGCACCATAATTCTTCTCCATATCGTCCAAAAATGAATGGGGCGGTAGAAGCAGCGAACAAAAATATCAAGAAGATCATACAAAAGATGGTGGAGACATATAAGGATTGGCATGAAATGCTTCCGTTTGCATTACATGGCTATAGAACCTCTGTTCGTACCTCAACAGGGGCAACTCCTTTCTCGTTGGTGTATGGAATGGAAGCGGTACTTCCCGTTGAAGTTGAAATTCCTTCTATCAGAGTCCTTATGGAAACAAAACTAGAGGAGGCAGAGTGGGTTCAATCACGATATGACCAACTGAATCTCATAGAAGAAAGAAGAATGATAGCTTTGTGTCATGGTCAGCTATATCAGAAAAGACTCAAAAAAGCATACGAGAAAAAAGTCCGGCCTCGAGAGTTTCGAGAAGGAGACTTAGTGTTAAAGAAAATATTGCCCATAAAAAAGGATTCTCGGGGAAAGTGGACTCCGAACTACGAAGGACCATATGTTGTGAAAAAAGCTTTCTCTGGGGGAGCTCTGATACTCGCAGAAATGGATGGAGAT
>JBBPBR010000007.1:39626064-39638495 GCA_037974775.1 Cicer pinnatifidum
AAAAAAAAAAAAAAAAAAAAAAAAAAAAAAAAAAAAAAATGGGCTCGCTAGGTTGAAAACCTGAAAAGGCGACCTAGGCAAAAATTAGAGCATCCCGATGGATTGAAAACTTGGAAGAACAGTCCATGCAAAAGTTAGGGATAACAAAAAGATCAAGCATTTCAAGCTGGGGCAGTTATTATTCTTAGAAGTTCTAAATTACAAGAATGACTAGCGTTTGTTATCTCTCCAACTAAAGCTAAACACATTCACCACATTGTAATCCCTGTCTCATTAGTTTTGTTTTCAATGAAACGAATGTACACTTTCCAATGTTGTCATTCGATGTTGTACCTTACACTGTTTCTAAATTAATTCAGTTTCATTGTTGATTTATTCCAGTATTTTAAAATGTTATTTTATGATAATAAATATTGGAATTGGAAATATGTGAAAATATAAAATAAAAAAAATCTTAAATATTTTGACGCTTGAAAATATATACATGGGAGCTCGTGATATATGGGTAAGCATTTTAAATAATGCACATTTGATTGACCTCAAGAAAAAGTTATTATACAAGGTATACTAGAGTCATCATGTAAAGAGCGATTGTTATCATCGTTGATCCATTGAATCTTATAAGTGTATAAAGTCACATAAGGATCGGGGAAACTAAAAAATAATAAAATAAATAAATAAACAAGAATTTATCTTCATTGCATGCATCTTGCATTTTTTCAAATACTCACACATAATTTATGCATGTTCACTCATATTTTACTTATACTCAACAACTCCTTATATCATGCATAATGAATTAATAATGCATATCTTATGTATATATTTTATTTATATTCAACAACTTTTGTGTCACATTATTCATTTTACATTTGCATTGCAATTACCACATACATGCTCTTATTTAAAAAAAAATATAAAAAAATAAAATAAAAATAAAACAAATTCATTTCATTTTAGTTACATTCTAAATTTTAAACTATGTTTGGTTTAGTCATCATTTTATTTTATATCAATCACGCATCGGTAGCCAATCCGAATACGATCATTTTATCTATTTCGGTAAGCAATCCGAGATCATTTTATCTATGTCATTTTATCTATGTCATTTTATCTATTTCGGTAAGCAATCCGAGATCATTTTATCTATTTCGGTAAGCAATCCGGGATTATTTTATCTATGTCATTTTATCTATTTCGGTAAGCAATCCGAGATCATTTTATCTATGTCATTTTATCTATTTCGGTAAGCAATCCGAGATCATTTTATCTATCTCATTTTATCTATTTCGGTAAGCAATCCGAAATCATTTTATCTATGTCGATCTACGCATCGGTAATCAATCCGAAGACGATCATGTTTTTTATTTACGTCCCTACACCATTGGTATTAATCATTTTTTATTTATTTATTTTTGCCAATCACCAAAATTATTTTACATTTTTTTTCACATTTTTGCAAATCCTCAACTTTTTTTTTATGTCTAATTATTTTACTATTTCTCTTACATTTAAAATTAATTTACTTTCACACTTTGAACAAAATTTAGGTTCTTATATTTAATTATCTTTTTACCATGTAAAATATAATTAAATAGGGGCAGCTGTAATACCTCAATTTTGTCCGAATAATTAAAAATTATTTTTGAATAATAATAAGAATAACATATAATAATATGTTTAATAAATATTTTACAATCATTTTTTAAAAAATAAACATCATCATTTTACATTTCAAATTTGAGTATGTATTAAAAATAAAATAAATATAAAAATAAAACAAGACTTCTCTTGCTTTGCTTTTTTGTCAACAAGGCTTCTCAAACACTCAATCCACTCCCAAACACTCAATCAATCCACTCCCAAACACTCAATCCAACCACTCCCAAACACTCAAATACTAGCATAACTTCCTTGCCAAAATCAACACACATTTTTATTTTCTTTGCATTTGTTTCACTTCTCAATGTACATTCTTTTATTTTCTTCATTTTATAACATCCTTCCATAAACATCCTATAAACCAATAGAAAGAAAAGGTAGAGAAAAATTATTTCCTTAATTATACTTTGCTTAAAAATTGTTACAAAAACAATGTAAAATCCAGCTAAAATTAGTGCGAAACAATACAAGATCTAGAGCTCGATTTTGTCTAATGAACATAAATATTCACTCATTTAGGCTATAAATTGGGATCAAAAAAAATCAAAGAGAGGAGAGAGCAATTTTGAGTATTAAGAAAACTAGAGAAAATAGAGAGAAATAGAGTGTTTCACCGCCATTCCAAATTCACACAGCCGTGCACCACTACCGCCTCTGTCTTCAATATTGCACCACCGTTTGTCTTCCATCTTTGAATAGGTATGTATTTCCCTTACTTTTCAAACTTTATATTTTGAATCTAGATATTATTTAATTGAAAGATGAAATCTTGTTTGTATATGAATGATATTTTGGCTGAGATATTTTGTATACTGTTTTTGTATGAGATGATTTGGATTGTGTTTGGAAAGTTCAAATTTGTTTTATTTGGATTGTGTTTGGAAAGGTTCAAATATATTGTTTTTTCTACCATATCTAATTGAAATGCTTTAGCCATGAGTTATGTTTTTATCATGTCTTTCACTAAAAAGTATTTAAAAGAACTCATAATTTGTATATAGTTTTTTATTATTAAAGTGTTTTTTTTATTATTTATTTAATAAATAACAATACAAGTCCATATTTTTTTTTACCGTTTATTTTACATGTGTTTATTATTGAATTTTATTTCGTAGATTTATTTAAATTTATTTAATTGTTAAAATCAATTATTATTATTATTATTATTATTATTATTTTAAACAAAAAAGGCAAAAATAAAACTATAATCAAATATGGTAAGGTTAATTAGATGTGACATCTTTTTAATCTTTGAGTTATTAGAATACAAATTGTGACAATTTGATGGTTCTAAATCTCATAATCACAAATAAATTAATAAACTAAAAAAATCATAAACAAATTAATCATAAATATTATTTAAAGTTAATTAAAATCTTTCAATCCCAGAGTTACGTAATACAAGTTATATATTTTGATAACTCTAAAATTTATTTTTATAAATAAATAAATCTAAAATCGACTTTTTTTTAAAATTTAATTAACTATATGTTTTTTTTTATCTTGGAGTTGTTAAGACACAAATTAAACTATTTATCGGTTTTAAAACTCAATTTAAAAATAAATAATAATTTTTTTTAAGAGTATTAAATTAGATGTGACATCTTGTTTTTTACTCTTTGAGTTTTGTGACACGAGTTGTACAACTCGATCGTCTTAAACTCATATTTTAAGATAATTATTCAAATCAAGCAAGTTTATTTTTTATGTTTGTCAAAATTAATTTTTTTTTTTTAACAAAAATACAATTTATTTAAAAGCAATCAACACATCAACATTTTCTACCAAGAACTACGTAGCTTTGATTTCTCCATCGCACCGGGAGATACGTAGGAGCAAGATCACACTCTTGTCAAGCACAATAATAAAAACCTATTTTTTTTTACTCTTTTTTAACACGCTTTTATTTCGAGAAAATTGTATTTATAAAAATAATTTTATATCCATATTTAATAATAAAGAGAAACAAATATAGTTAAGTTAACACAATTTTGCACAATTAATTATAGGTAACCGTTTTTTAGCGGATGTCGTAGGGTGCTAATACCTTCCCTGCGCATAATCGACTCCCGAACTCAAAAATTTGGTTTCAAAAGACCATTTTTTATTTTTTTACATTTTTAAGGGTTTCCCAATATTTTCCCTATTTTAAAATAAATTTTGGTGGCGACTCCATTGAATTCGAGAAAAAACTCGAAATTTTAGGCCGCGACAATAAAAATATATATTTTATTTGATAGAAAATACACAAATTTATTTAAAATTATAATATATATATATATATATATGAATATATTAAAAAATAAAATGAACAAAAGTTTACTATATATGTATTCTGAAAAAAAATATGTTAACACTAAACTTTCATCAATTAAATTATTTGTTTATAATTGAAATCTATTTTTGATTTTAACTTTCCTTATTATAATGATAATTTGAATGTTAAAAAATAAATGAAAAATTAAGTATTACATAAAATTAAATTATTTTTTTATAAAATTTATTTTTGGTACATATCAACATAACTATAATTCAATTGCACAAACAATTAGTTAAAACTTTTTAATACCTAAAATAAATTTAAAGTATATGTAAATCTTTAATAAAATAAATTTCAAACTCTTGATGAAATATATTCAATAATTTATTTTTCACAACAACTTTTCATGCTCGCAATTAAAACATTGTACTAATAAAAACAAATAAATTTTGATTATGCTACAATATAATTTAACATTAATATTTTTTTAAAATAAAAAATATTAAATAGTCAATCATATTTTTTAATTTTTACATCTTATTTTTGGGTTTGTATTATACATATTATTTCATCAAATAAATACATATATCATTATATGTTGAAAAATAAATTGACAATCAAGGTACAATGAGTCAAACAATTATCCTATATAATAAGTTATCATTTGAATTTTACAAAATATTTTAAAAATTAAATTAGATGATTGTGATAAACATTATTTTCCCTCATTTTAATATTCCTAATCATATTCAATTATTACAAATCAATAAAGTAATATTATAAGATAACTATATTTATAATACATAAAATATTACTTATTAAATTTATAAAATTAATTAATTAATATCTGCGCAACGCGCGGGCCATAATCTAGTTTTCATTTATTTCGTCTTTCAAAGTGATTATAATATTTTTTGGTGGAATCATGTTTTGTCATATTACCAACAAGTTCCTTCTATTCCTTATTTAGATGACCATCAATAAGATTACCTTCTAATTTTGTATCCATCTCATGGTTGTGTAATCCAGACACACACTAAGATTTTATTATTTGGTCGTCATGAAATAACCACGTAACTTGAATAGACATTTACATTTCATAGGTCTTGTGTTTTCGCATTTAACTTCTTATTGGTTCCTTTATACACCACTCCTTTCATAGCTACAAGACGATAAACTCAAGCAATCAAATCATCTCAAAAAATATATTTATTATCAATAATGAAATTTATCCCAACATCAATGTCAATCACCATTGACTTTACAATATCCGATTACAAATGAGTTGCTTCCTTTGGTTTTAAATCAGGCACGAGCTCAAGTACTTCTTCAGTTGCAAGCTTAGGTTTAGGCTTGGTTATTGACTCAGGATTCAATTCGAGTGTCGGCAAATGTTGGAATTCAGATTCAGGCTCACCCATAACTAACTACAAACATTTAACACAAATTAAAATTCAATTATGTAAAAAAACAAATCATTCTAAACTTCATTAACAACTACCAGATGCGTGAATTCGAGATTGTTAAGTTTTTGAATTATTACTCGTCTAAAGCCAAAAAAAAAAATTATTATATTACAAGTACAAAAAGTTTCTACCATTATTTAATCATGACTAATCTTTTCCAATCGAATTTTCTACATATACTAAGTGTCAGAAATCAAACCTCTAACAACTTACTTAAAGAACTCAAATCACATAGGACTTCACCTAATTCATTATGTTTGTTAAAGCCTCATAAAATTTAATGAGATGAAACTAAACTTCAATTAAACACTATACATAAAAATCCTGTAACATCAATGTCTTTGTTCTGATGCAAGATTGAAGAAATTGAACCAGGTCCCTCTGCTTTATGTGTGCAATATAAACATTCTATAATGGAGAAATTTACATAATAACAAGAGTACTTGGTTTATATTATCAGATTTTCCTGCTTAACCGAAGAAAGATACATCACCTATCATCAGAAGAAGAAAAAATTGTTTATCAATTGTCATTAAAAAATTACTTTTACTATTTCCTATACAAATCTTAAAAAAAAATAGAAAATAAAGTGAAAAAAGTGAAAAAAGTGTAAGAGATTTAATAATTATTTATAATTGAAAAATAAATAAAGGAATTAAAAAGTGAAATTAAAAGGTGTAGCCTAAACATTAGGGTAGCTACCTTTTATCCGGAATAGGTAAGATGTGTGATGAAAGTAAAAAAAAATTGTTTAGGCAATTACCTAATAGCTAGTAATTGAATTATTGCAATGAATACTAAAGAAAATATATTATTAAAGTAATGAGATGTGACATTCTGTGGAAAATGTCCTAGTTCATTAAGGAAATAGTGGCGTAAAGCTAAAATAGGAGATGCAAGAAAATAAAATGTGATGAGGAAACATGTTTACATGATTCCATTTCTAGCCGTTCAGAAGTACTTCATCAATGAAAACCAGAAAAATGAAAACACATTCTAATTGTAGAGGATTGTTAAACTCCCTTTTTTTAAGACACTCCTAAACACAATTTTTATTTATTTTGGATGACTGTGTTGCCAGTAATTTTCCAAAGAATGTTAGCATATTTTTTAAGAATTTCATTTGGATTGAGTAAAAAAAATTTAATTTGTATCTACTTTCATCCTAAAATTATTTTACACATATAGTTGTGGAAATATTATAGAATATAGCATAACAAGTGATATAATTATGTGATTTGATCGGATTCTTGATTAAAAAAAAATACACTTTAAGTACATGGAATGTGGATTTAATTGAATAAATAAAAACATATGAATTTAATTTATATATTATCGATATAAAATTATTTTATACACTTGTAGAGATTAATTAACTTAATAAAATTAACATAATGTGATTTGATATAGATTATTGATGTAAAACTATTTTGTATATGTACTAATTATATCTTATCATGCAGATATTTGATAGGCTCTTTTTATGGTAACAATGGAAACTTCTAGACTAAGAAAGAGAAGATAAAGAGAAACTATCTAAAATTTAAAAATATATTCTCTTCATTTTCATTTAACTTATTTTAAATAGATCACAGTGGTTCATGTGGCATAATTTCAAAGATCCTAAAAAAGGTACCAAAAGCATGATAATTTAAAATAATACCTAATATTTTAAAATATTAAATAAAATATATTAGCTTTTTTTACTAAAAATAAAATATATTAGCTAATAATTCATGGATTGAGTTAACTACAAGTAGACCCCACAATTTTTTTAGATAAATTGATGGTAGAATAAGAGGAAGTGGGATAAATTGGTGCATGTTTGGTTGCATCTTTAGAAGAGCCAAAGTCCAATTTTTAAGGAGTAAAATTTATTCTGATTTGTTTGAATTCAATTGAGTATAATTAATTCTGCCTTTAAAATTAATTTTGGTGTGAAATTTAAATTTATAATTTTTGAGTCTAAATATAAAATTTATATTAATTATTCAACTCATTTTAATTTAAAAATATTTAAAAATAAATAATTTTACATTCAATCCACTTTTAACTAAAATCAATTTTATAAATTAATTTTAATCATTGCAAAACCAAATCCTGTCACACCTAATTTCAACACTATGTAGATAAAGCAATGACCCTAAGCAATTGATGAATTAGATACAGAACACTTCCTCAATCAGACTCAAGAAGCGAACATTGATGATAATGTCATTATGGAAATGTTTCACACACAAGTGACATTGAAAATTGCACGTGCAATGCTTGTCTATAGCTGTTCTCCTTTGATTAAAAGTGATTATAATTTGATGTGATCACTACTTTTTACTCTTTTAACCTTCCATATAAAATAAACAAATGGATAAATTTATGGTGTAAGAACCAATTGAATCACTTTATAACTCTTAAATTTAATCCAAATTAATTAAATTGCTTTAGTTTGCAAAGAAGCCTGACTTTTATATATTGACTCGGGTAATGGTTTTCATCATTCAGAATTATTCCCAAGACCAAACTATACCATTATATTATATTACTATTACTTTTATTTTAGTTTATTTTAAAAACTATGTTTGCATAAATACATTTTTAAATTATTTTCCAGACCATTGTAGTTTACGTATTTGTAATTTATTTATTAGATTAATAAAAATAGTGTTTGAAAAAATTACATATTTTTTAAAATTACATGTAAAAATTCGGACTCGATTAAATTGCTTTTTTAGTTTAGTTTGGATCTGGGCAAAAAAATATTGTGAAGATCAAACTTGACCGAAACGACAATTCTTATTCATTTAGACTTTTTACATTAAAATATCAAATCAAATGGTTGTTATTAATGAGAAAAAAAAAATTCCACATTAAATATCGATAAAATTTAACATTAATTTATAAAGAGAGATAAATATCACATTCTTGATTGATACTGTAGTGATGAATTAATCACAATATCAAAAATACATAATTGTATCAAAAAACTTATCTATTTAAACCACCCACCATTTATATTCAACCGTAAAATTTAATTACAGTGTAATCAACTCCATCAAATCCAAATTCATATTAGATATGTGATCATAATAGGAACTATTTCATGACCTAATCGATTAGGTCGGTTGATATTTCAACTTCACAAAAGCATATTTCAAATACATAATAAGAAGAAGAAAAATTGTCTAATCTTGATTGAATGATATGCTTGCTTGCCATAGTAATTGCAGGGTATTTTGTTTGCATCTAACCACTTGTTAACCACTTAAGTGAGAGCATCACATATGTCATCCACTTTTTCTATCTAGGGCTATACATGGGTTAGACCAACCCAACCTAAATCAACCCACAAAAACAATGAGTGTGAATAGACAATCTTAGTTTCACAAAATAAAAAAGCGTTTTAAATCTTTGATATTAGATAAAATCAAACCCAACCAAAATTATTTGATTACTTTAAGATATTACACTTTAATTATTTTGCAAATATTTTATAACACTTTGGTTATATTGACCCTTGTAATGAGAGTATTTTATGATGGATTTTATTATTGATATTTTATTTTATATATATATATATATATATATATATATATATATATATATATTAGTTGCTAAAAAAAATAGAGATAGGTTGCAATGAAAAATGAAGTTTGTTCATGTTTTAGAAATAATATGATATTCGTCATTAAAATTAAAATTAAAAAAGAATCAAGAATGTTGATAACATAATATCCAACTCAAGTCGAAAATGAAAGATTTGAAGCAACCCAACTCATTACTATAATAGGCAGATTTATTACCAAACCCAACTTAGTATTCCCTTCCGGATTTGAGTTTTAGTTTTGGCCAAACTCAACCCAATCCTATCCTTGTCCATCCCTAACTCTATCTCTTTTTTTCTCTCTTTGTCAATGGCTCAATTCGTTGATGAAAAACTTGCTATTATTTCCATCAATAAAGTGATAAGAACAAGAATTTTTCAAGCTTTTCAAATACCACTTTCATGATTTCATCATCTAACTCCAAGGCAGCACTCTCCAAATCAAACCCAAAAAAATCCAAGTAGAACAAATAATCAACACAATAAATTCTATAAAATTCAATTTTATTTCCTAATACCAAATCATTTCACAAACGACACTAATGACAATTTCACAAGTGTTCTTTGAACCAGCCTTCACGCAATCGTCTGAATTATGATGAGGGGTATATTGTAGTAATGCTGCTTCTCCCAAACCCAATATCGCTCATAAATATCCTCTTCATTTTCTGCGGCGAAAACATTTTGAACTCCGTCACTTAAAGTTTTATAGTCAAACTTCTACTATTGAGTTGACATATAGTGATGAATAAAAAAAATTCAAAACTAATACCAACTTATCGTCGTCCTACCTATGTCTCTAAATATAAGATTCTCTTAAAAAATAGTCTCTTTTATAAGACATTTTTCAACTCCATTAATTATTTCTATATTAACCTACCCTTAATTATGCTATATCTTTATTTGCAATCTATAAAAAGTATTACAATAAAAACATAATTTAGTTCTCTCTCTTCAAGGCTAAACTAATAACACAATTCAAATTTCCAACAAATTTAATACTTTAACAAATTATTTAATTCTTGTGATTTAGTCAACAGTATCTTATATATACATCCAAAGAGGTAGTAATAACAATATAAGAACTAATTAATCAAAGGGGTTCATAAGCTTGATTACTTACCTTAAACCAATCTCAGCAAGCAGAAGCAGGATAGGCACTATTTGTAACCTCAAGTGCAGAAGAACATTCCCTATTACTCTTTCCACTTCCATTGCTTCCAAGTTGAAGTTCTGAAACACAAGGCATCATTTCATTTTTGCCATCAACACCTTGATCATAGAGAAACCCTTTGAACACATGGCCACTAATATTCACCGTCGCCATATATGCAATTTCATCTTCACCATTGCCAATAGCTGACACTCTATGACACTTAAACACTGCTGGTGCACGAACATAGCGTGGCAAAGACTGTTTGAAACCAGCATCTGCAATTTAGTCCAACAACATTAAATTCATTCTCAAAATTTTCCTAAAATGGATTCTTTTGGTGTAAACAGCATTAAAATTCTCAACATTAATCCGGCAAGTTGCGAAGAATCATCGATTGAGAGAGGTACATAGCATAATTGTGTTCCTAAACTAAAAGCTCACTATAAATTATTTTGATAAATAAAAGAAAGTGAATTATGTAAGAAACTGTCCTATTTATAAAGGCCAATTAGACTAACTAATTGAGTGATTAATTTCAAACTAATTCCTAATTAGTAAGAATTATTTACTCTTAACACATGTAGATATACTCTTTCAAAGATTTCAACCGATAACAATCACAAGAAGGCAATCTTAAAGAGTACTAAAAATTGAAATAGGGAAATTAAGAGAATAGAGTCACAAGGAATCGAAGATAAAACCACACTCTCATCAAAATATTCATAATACTAATATTTACAATGGAGATACTCTTTCCAATAAATCCTATTGGATACTAGAAAAAATTGAAATTGAAATTAGATGAGAGAAAGATTTTGCTTTTTTTCTCTCTAAGTTTTGGTCCCTATTTCAAGTTTCTCTAGTGGTACACAAAAAAAGTGTTACTAAGCAAAATTCTCAACCTAACATTAAATTTTAACATTGGAAGAAACCATTTTTTTTGCTAATAATGGAACAAAAAATGAAAATACCTTGATGACAAGAGCTAGTTATATCCAAACTCAAACTTCTTGTTGTAGTAGCATTAGAATTAGAACTATGAGAAGTAGCAGCATTATTAATATTATTATTATTATGTGATGATGACACCAAAATCCTCTGTCTCTTACTTCCATTAGAACCACCACCACCATCACTATCACCACCATCAGCCACCGCCATATTCCGGTCCCGTCGCAACGAAGCTGGTATCCACGTGCTCTTCACGTGAGTACTACAATCAAATCCACGACCTTTGCAACAAGTCCTACATCTCTTAAAGCTACAATCTTTCTTAGCTCTGTTTCCACAATCTTGACACACTCTAAACTCACCACCATAATTAACCCCACCATTTTCTTCACAACCCATCATCGAAATTTTGTTCCTTTCTTCATTTTCTTCGACCCCTTTTCTTGTCGGTGGTTGGCACATCTTGAGGTTCCAAAAGTTTGAGTCTTGAATGTTGTTGTTGTGGTTGTTATGAGAGTTTGACATTGTTGTTAGGAGTGGGAAAATTCCAAGACCAACACTTAGAGCTGATGATGAAGGTAAGGGGAGGTTGGCATGGTGATCTGATGAAATGGGTTGGTTTTGTTGGTGGTGAAGAGATGGAGTTTGAGCTATGAGAACTAGGTCTCTTAAGCCTAACATGTTCATTTTGCAACAAGGTTGTTTTTTTGTTTTGTTATGTGTTTATGTTTTTTGTGGAGATTTTATTTTGTAAGCAGAATGTGAACATAGAAGGAGGAGGATTTGATTGAGATTCTGTTGGATGAAAATTTTGTTTTTGATATATGATTGTATATGTGTGTTTTTAGGTGTGAGTAGGATTGAGAGAAGGGAGATTTTGGAACAGAAACCCAATTCTGCAACAGGTTTGAATTCTGACACTGAATCTCCACTTACAAATTCTTTGATCTTATACTTAGGAATAAGAGTAGTAGTTACTTTTTTATACAAATAATGTGAGTGATATATTTTTTTAATACACTTTTTTGATCTCTACTATAAAGGGTATTCGAGAGGTGTAATCCAATGGATCTCTAAATTTTTTTAGTTGCAAATAAATATTCTTAATAAGTATTTATATGTATATTTAAATAACTGTTTATTAGGGTAAAAAATTGACTAAAAAATTATGATTATATTAAAACAAATTTAAATAAAAATATTACTTTTAATTTAAATTATATAAATTAAATACATCAAATTTAATATGTGTAAATTAAATAAAAGTGAGATTAATTGTAATGAGAATAAATATTTTAATGTGTGATTTTTATACGAAATAATAAAATTTATATTTTT
>JBBPBR010000007.1:39650544-39671256 GCA_037974775.1 Cicer pinnatifidum
TAGTTCTTAAAATAAAATAAGTCGTGAAGTTTAGAAAATTAAAATTTGATTCAATTAGAAACGCTTTTCTTTTTATTTAAAGAGAAATTTTTTTTATCTATACCCAATACCCAATCAATATATTGATAGAAGATAAACTCATAAAAATGGAGTAAATCTTAAAATTAAGACTCTAGCTTTGATTCAGTAACATGACTTTGCTTTATATTAGAAATTTGAAGATCAACTTAGTGATATTTTTTAGTTATTCAATGCTAAGAACCTAAAAACATCAATACAACAGCATAGTACATAGTGAATTATAAAACTTAATAACATATAATATAATAGGAAAAATAAATTTTAAAATGTTGCTGTAAGATTTATGGGTCACATATGTAATTAATTAATAAAGTGTGTTAGGGTCATTATATAATTAGCCAATAAACTAAGGGTCAAATAATAAATAATAGTTTATGGCTAAAGAGCATAATAGTTATGAAAATTAATAGTGTAGATACCAGGCAGTTTCTAATTTAATGAGGGGCTGAATTAGAAATACTGCAATTTGGAATATAACTAATAATAGTTATATATAGGGGTAGTGGTGATGTAGCTAAATATCACTAGAAGGGGGGTTGAATAGGGATTTTGCTGTTTAAAAATAATTTCAAGTGTTTTAAAAACTATCCTCTCGCTGAGGATGGGTAGTTCAAGGATGGGATTTTTCAAATCGTTAGATCTAAGTTGAGCAAAAGAGTAGGAGTAGAATATGAGGGACACACACACAATTTTATACTAGTTCACCCAAAGATGGCTACGTCCAGTCCTCACACCCTTGTGAGATTTCACTAACTTTCAAACAGATCAATCCTCAACCCGAGGATGATTACAACCCGTGTATTCTTTAGCTTCACCAAGCTTACAATCAATTTCCGAATATTTCCAAGTGTAACTCACTAGGAAATTACAAAGTGATATGAGAGTGATTGATACTTAATACTTTCTCAAAGGATTTACAAAGATATAGTGTAGGATCAAAGAAAGTAAGAAGGAGGGTGTTTTTGCTCTTGATAGCTTTAAGATGCTTGATCTTTTTATGCAAGTGTGGTGTGTGTCTTCCATTGGAGAGCTTGCTTGCATTTTATAGAGATCTAAACCCTTGATGACCGTTGGAGCTTGTTTCAAAACAATCCAAGTCTTTCATCATATTTACGGAATTGCCATTATAGCCATCCTCACAATTCTTGAAACTTGATCTTGACAAGTCCTTGTCAATTCTCTTTTTCCAGCAATTTACAGCTGTTGTTTGACCATGTGAGCTGCAATTTTCGAAGACTTTAAGGTCTTGGTTGGTTTCACCTTTTGAGGTGATGTTGACAAGAGAGAGAGAAAGCTTTTGCCTTCACATGTGATCTTCTATTTTTGGCTTGTTTCAAGTTGCCTTTCTTCAACTTGACTTCTTCACATATATATTCATGCAAACACATTTAATAATCTGATTTTAGCCTTTGTACATGCTTGAAGAGTAGCTTTCACTTTTTCTGGCCTATCCTCGGCCTATGCTGCCATCCTCAACTTTCTAGATCTAGCTATATTCAACTTTTTCCTTTGACCTTTTGACTCTTAATTTTAATGCATTGTTTATTCAAGTTTGTCATGTTATGCATTTGAATAAACACATTTGTATTGATGATGGATCAGATTGTCCAGATCTGGAGTTTTTCCAAATTGCATGCCATCCTCACGGTTAGCAATTTTCATCCTCACATTTGCAGCAAGTTCCATCCTCGCGTTTGCAGCAATTTCCATCCTCAGATTTCAAACATATTTTACTTCCTTTTTGCTTTAATGATTAACAACCTATCTTCTTGTATGAATACACTCAAGAACACATGTTAGTCATTAATCACAATCATAATCTTTAAGCAATTTTGTTATCATTAAAATCATTTGAGAGATTTTGTCTCAACAATCTCCCCCTTTTTGATGATGACAAAATTCTTTAGATTATGATTTTAAATAAGACACAAATATAATGTTTATGCTCCCCCTCAATCATATGTGTAATAATTTTTAAAACTAAAAATCATTACTCCCCCTAAATGTATGCCAAGGTGTTGAGATAACATGATTTTAATAAAACATCATGATAATAAGGTAATGATTTAAAGATTTGTTCAACACAGCATAAACATGGCAACACAACAATTCAAATTAACAAACATAAGCAGCACAATAATTCAAACCAGTTTAGCACAAAACATCATTAACACAAAGCAACTAGATAATCAAAAAACATAATCATTCTCCCCCTGAATTTGGCAGCAGCAAAAAGAAATAACCACATGGTTAATCAGATAGGGAAGGCTCGGCTGATGAGGATGAAGGTGATGGAACAACAGAGGAAGGTTGGGCTGGTAGCTCAGGAGGATGATCTCCAGGAGCAATAGTGGGAGCCAAGTGTTTGGTAACCCATTCTAAAATGAGACCAAACTGAACCAAAGAGTTCTGAAAGTGAGTGAAGCTTTGAAGGATTTTATTCTGATCCTTCCTAATCAATTTTAGCAGGTTCATTTGCTTCTGTTCCTTGTTGTCCTTAATCCTTGTGCTAGGAACCGAATCCTTAGGCTTATCATTTACACTGGAACTCTTATTCTGAGAGCTCCCAGCCTTGTCCTTCGAATGGTTATGAGTTGTGGCAGTGAAAAAGGATTCAAGAGAACTAAACCGACCTGTAACCTTAGGGAGAGGTTGGATGGGTTCTTCATGAGCTGCAACAGGAGAAATAGGAAGTTGTTGCGAAAGATCTGGTTGCAGAATCACATTTTCTTCCATTTGCATAGTTGAAGGAGAAGCCACAGGCATGTCCATAGGAGAGGGAGGATAAGACATATTAAGATCAAAATAAAGCTCCTCACCATTTTCCATATTGTGACGAGGGGTTGGTGTAAAGGTATCCTTAGGGAGTGGATCAGCTTCATGAGAAGGAGTTGGATGGTGAATTGGTGAAGCTTGAGGAGATGGTTGAACAGGTGAATCCGGAGCAGGAGAGTGACGCAGTGGAGAATTTGGTTCTTGTATAAGTGGTGATGGCATATCCTCTTGTGGTGGTTGAATGGTGGTTGTTTCAGATTTTTGAGAGGGAGTAGGGGACTCTCGTGTTTTTCTTTTCTTGGAGGCAGGGAGGTTTTCAAGCTTAAACTTCATCTGTTTAATATTTTTAATGGAAAAAGTGTTATTGAAATGAACACACGGTTCATCATCAAGTGGGACTTTGAAGAATTTGAAAACCTTAGTTAATAACATTCCATAGGGAGCAGACCTTGCCATCAAAGCAGCATTCAACATAAACCAGAAAATTACATTTCCTAAGTGAAGAGGAGAGGCAGTCATTAAGTGATGAATTATCATGATATCCAGTTCTGTGACTTTCTCAAAGCTGCCAGCTCGAGGTGTAATAGAGTGGACACAGATGTTATGAAGGATACGGCAAATTGGACGGAGATTAGAAGCCACTAACGGTTTTGGAGATTTGATGAGAATGTTTTCAAGAACAGAGGTCCTGGTGATGAGACCTTTTGAATACCATCTTTCTGGTAAGTGGTCAGCTCCTTCATTACGTATGTCAAGAATTTGACATAATGTGGTTGGACTTATCTCCATATGAACACCTTTTAGTACCATACTAAAACTGGTGGAGTATTTTGAACCATTTGCAGCAGCATAGAATGCACGAACTAGGCGAGGATATTGAGGCTCACTGATTTTGAATAAAGAAGTCCATCCTAGTTGGTCAAACATTTCTTCCACATTGAATCCACCTTGTGTGATATCAGCCAGATCAATTTTCTTCCCATTTACAACAGATTTGCTTTGCCATTTTTGAACATAATTAGTTTCTAACTCAGCCGAATCGAACAAAGCGGTAATGTCACAAATTTTTACTGATGAAGATGAGGGTTTTGGAGTAACAGGTTTAACCTTTTTGGGAGTTGAGGCTTTGGATGTGGATTTCCTAGTAGGCGGCTGTTGTGGAAGTTCTGAGGGTTGAGTTTCCTCTAAATCATCAGAGTGGATGATATAAACAGTATTATCTTGAGGGATCGGCCTTTTTGATGAAACAGCCCCAGACATGATTCTGGAGGAGCGTCTGATCGGTGCTGAGAAGGATGATCTTTTCGATTGTTTAGGAGTGAACGAAGGAGAAGAGGAACTTTTGGAAGGCTGAGAAAAAGGAACGATGGACAGAGATGTTCCTTCAGATTGGGTTTCTTCATTATAGTCTGATTCTGTGCTTGAGTAAACATCTTGATTTTCTTCTTCTTCTTCTTGATAAGAGATTTTTTGTTTTGCAGTTACTTTGGTTCGAGCCATTGAAGAAAAATGATGTGGGAAGCAACTGGGCAGAGAGATGGTTTTGAACGGATGAACGATGAGTGACAAGGGATGGAGGATGGAAGTGTAAGAGAGAGAGGAAAGGAAGTCGTGCAGATGAGCGTGGGAGGAAACGTGTGAGAGAACGTAAACATTAATTGCGCTGTATGCCTATGACCTAGCGTGATGATGATCTGAACGGCTGGGAACATGTAGCCGTTTCTGCATTTAATGCCCAGCGAGAATCACGGAGGCAGGCGCCACACGATTTGACCAATCAGATAGAGAGGCGCGTGCTCTCTTCCTAGGCTGGCAGGTCACGTGATATTACACCAATAAGGACATTCCGTCCTCTGGTGGTTTTGCTATCCTCACAAGTTTATACTTAAAAAGAATATTCATATTCAAATAAAACAGCAGATAATTTTGGGATTAATTTAAAAATTAAAAATATAATAAAGGAACACACTTAAGATAAATCAATTAATTTCAGACAAATTAAGAATTGAGAGTTCCTCCAAGATCTTTTTGAACCTATCCTCTTGGAGAGGTTTGGTAAAAATATCTGCTAGTTGATTTTCAGTGTCAATAAAAATCAGTTCTAAATCCCCTTTTTGCACATGATCTCTTATAAAATGATGTTTAATTTCAATGTGCTTAGATCTAGAATGTTGAATGGGATTTTTAGAAAGATTTATTGCACTTGTATTATCACAGAGGATGGGAATTTTTGTGTACCTTAGTGAATAATCCTCAAGTTGATTTTTGATCCAAAGTAGTTGTGAGCAACATTGAGCGGCTGATACATACTCTGCTTCAGTGGTTGAAAGAGCAATGGTACTTTGCTTTTTGCATGACCAACTTATTAGTGATTTTCCAAGAATTTGGCATGCACCACTTGTGCTTTTTCTTTCAACTTTGTCTCCCGCGTAGTCCGCATCACAATAGGCTTTAAGGTCAAGATTGGAACACTTCTTGTACCATATTCCCAGATTTATAGTGCCAACAAGGTATCTAAAGATCCTTTTCACGGCGGTGAGAAGAGATTCTTTAGGAGAGGATTGGAATCTTGCACAAAGACCGACTGCAAAGACTATGTCCGGTCTACTTGCTGTTAAATACAACAAGGATCCTATCATCCCTCTGTACTCCTTTTCAGAAATTGGAGTTCCTTCATCATCTTTGTGGAGGATGGAGGATGGGTGCATAGGAGTTCCCATACTCTTGGCTGAACTCATGTTGTATTTTTTGAGCAAATCCTTAGTGTATTTTTCTTGTGATATAAAAATACCATCCTCTCGTTGTTTGATTTGTAGACCAAGGAAGAATTTCAATTCCCCCATCATACTCATCTCAAACTCACTTTGCATGAGATTTGAGAAATCTTTACACATCTTTTCATTTGTGGATCCAAATATAATGTCATCGACATATATTTGAACAATCAATAAATCCTTTTCAAGTGTCTTCTTGAAAAGAGTAGTATCAATCTGCCCTCTAATGAATCCATTTTCTTTTAGAAAAGAGCTTAACCTCTCATACCAAGCTCTAGGAGCTTGCTTTAAACCATAAAGAGCTTTGGAGAGTTTGAACACATGGTTTGGCCGCTTCTTATCCTCAAACCCAGGAGGTTGACGAACATACACTTCCTCATTTAAGAACCCATTCAAAAAGGCACTTTTCACATCCATTTGAAATAGTTTAATACCTTTATGAGTAGCATAAGCTAAGAGGATTCTTATTGCTTCAAGTCTTGCTACGAGTGCGACCGTCTCATCATAATCAATACCTTCTTGTTGATTATACCCTTGAGCCACTAGTCTTGCTTTATTTCTAATGACTTCTCCATCCTCATTTAATTTGTTTCTAAATATCCATTTAGTCCCAATAATAGATTTGTCCAGAGGATGGGGTACAAGATTCCATACCTTGTTTCTTTCAAATTGAGAGAGTTCTTCCATCATAGCTTCAACCCATGATTTGTCACCAATAGCTTGATCAACCGTTTTGAGTTCAACTTGTGATATCATGGCCATGTTGTTAGTGCTTTCCCTTAGAGAATTTCTGGTTCTAACGCCATCCTCAGTATTTCCAATGATTAGATCTGGAGGATGATGTGTGACTGTTTTCCATCCTCTTGGAAGTTGCTGAGAGGTTGGGTCAGACTCATCCTCTCCGTGAGGACCGGGTACTTGAGATGTTGATTGTTCATCTTCTTCATTTTTATCCAACTTCTCTAAACACAAGTCATCAAACTCATCAAAAATAACATGCATGGATTCCTCCACAGTTTGAGTCCTAAGATTATATATTCTATAACCTTTTGACGTTGTGGAGTATCCTAGAAAAATTCCTTTATCAGATTTTGGATCAAACTTTCCCAAATTTTCTTTGTTATTTAGAATGTAGCAATAACACCCAAATATGTGAAAATAGGAAATATTCGGCTTTCTCCCCTTCCATAATTCATATGGAGTTTTGTTTAAAAATTTTCTAATGGATGTGCGATTAGAAACATAACAAGCAGTGTTGATGGCTTCGGCCCAAAAATATTTTTCAATGTTGGCTTCATTTAAAATAGTTCTAGCCATTTCTTGTAAAGTTCTATTTTTCCTTTCAACAACCCCATTTTGTTGGGGAGTTCTTGGACAAGAAAAGTTGTGTGAAATACCATTTTCTTCACAAAGATTTTTAAAGGATTCATTTTCAAATTCTCCTCCATGGTCACTTCTTACCGAAATAATTTTTGATCCTTTTTCATTTTGAATCTTTTTGTAAAAATGGTGGAATGCCTCAAAGGCTTCATCTTTATGTTTTAAAAATAGAACCCAAGTAAAACGAGAAAAGTCATCAACAATCATAAAACCATATCTTTTTCCACTAAGACTTGGAGTTTTGATAGGACCAAAAAGATCAATGTGAATAAGTTCAAGAGGATGATTTGTTGAAACAAAGTTTTTAGAGTGAAAACTACTTTTAACTTGTTTTCCTTTTACACAAGCTTCACAAACTTTGTCTTTATCAAAATTGATTTTTGGAAGACCTTTTACTAATTCTAAATTTGCTAATTTAGAAATAGTGTTTAAGCTTGTGTGACCCGCTCTTTTGTGCCAAATCCATTTATCTTTTTCAATAGATACAAAACAAGATTCAGTGGGTAAATCATCAAGATAAAGTTCATATAAATTCTTTTTTCTAATTCCGGAAAATAAAACTCTACCCGAGGATGAGTGCTTAACCTCACATAGAGTAGGCTTAAAAATAATTTCATAACCACTATCACATAATTGACTAATGCTTAGCAAGTTATGTTTTAAGCCATCCACATATTGAACATTTCCAATTTTTGCAGAATTATTTTTACCAATAATACCTGTTCCTTTTATTTCAGCTTTATCATTATTACCAAATGTGACCGATCCTCCATCCTTTATTTCTAATGACATGAAACAGTGCTTATCTCCCGTCATATGCCTTGAGCAGCCACTGTCCAAGTACCAAGGCTTTCTTTTGTTGATTAGAGGATGAACCTGTTTTGGAGTTTAAAAGAGACTTAGGTACCCATATAGCTTTGGGTCCTTGTTGGTTAGTTTTTCCTCTTGAAAGGACATTTCTTTTATGATAGCAAATAGACTCATGGTGCCCATGTTTACCACAAAATAAGCAAGCTGCCTTTACATTATTAGCTTTCCTCCTAGCATGACAAATTTTGGAAGTATGCCCAAGTTTTTTGCAAAATGTGCATTTCGGCCTATCCTCTAGTTTTTTTGGCAAGAAAAAATTTCCATATAATTTTTGTTTTTGAGAGCTTTTAAAACCAATACCAGCCTTGTCAAATATTCCAGATTGAGATCCCATTATCTTTTGAAATGTTTCTGTAGATTTGACAAATTTGGAAATATCATTTTTTAGTTCCCTAACCTCAGTTTTCAAAAATTCCTTTTCTGCATCCTCGTCAGGAGGATGAGTTTCAACTACTTCCATGTTTAAAAATTTTTGTTTCTCAGAATTTTGAAATTGAGATTGCTGCAAATCTTGAATGATTTTAACATATTCATCATTCTTTTTCTTAAGCTCCTCATTTTGTCTCTTTATCTCAACAAGTTGGTTTTTTTGAAATATACATGTTTTAGATAAAGTGTTTGAGTCATTTAAGAGGCTATCAAATTCAATTTCTAATTCTTCACAATTAGGACATAGATTAGTGATACTTACCTTCTCAGTTTCTGATTTTGTCATGAGACATAGGTTGGCCTCTTCTTCCTTTTCTTGCTCCGAGGATGACTCGTCAATATCATCCCAAGTAATCATCATGGATTTGTTTTTGTATGGAAATTTTCTAGAGTTCCTTTTGTTGAGAGGACACTCAGTTTTGTAGTGTCCTATCTTGTTGCATCTATAACAAGTTATTTGACTTTTGTCAACTTTTTCTTTTTGAAGGGATCCTCTATTCTGTCCTCTTCTGTTTATCAACCTATGTAGTCTTCTAGAAAGCAGCGCGAGTTCATCCTCATCCTCAGACAGAGGATACTCTGTGTTTTCCTTTGTTATGCCATCTTCATTCTTTTTGGAAGATGAACTTTCTGTTCGGCTGGTTTTTAGAGCAACCATTCTTCCCTTTTTGATTGGTTTGTCCGCCAACAACAATGGTTCATGAGCTCTTAGAGTTCCAACCAAATCTTCTAATTTCATGTTGGTCAAATCTCTTGCTTCTGTAATGGCAGTTACCATTGGCCTCCATTCTTTTGGTAAACTTCTTAGGATTTTTCTTATCCTTTCATGAACGGAATATACCTTTCCAAGAGATCTCAAGTTGTTTAATATGATTGTTAACCTTGAGAACATTTCATCAATAGTTTCCTCCTCCTTCATTTCGAATAGTTCGAATTCTCTTACTCCCATATCTATTTGTGCTTCTTTTACATGGCTTGATCCTTCATGATGGATCCTTAGAGTATCCCAGAGTTCCTTTGCGTTTTTACACTCTTCAACTCTATCATATTCTTCCCTGCACAAAGCACACGTTAGAAATAAATGAGCTTTAGAGTTTAGGAGTACCTTTGCATTTTCATCCGCCGTCCATTGTGCTTGAGGTTTCTCATCGGAGTTTGCATCTGCGTTGTTGGTTCTAATGACATGATCTCCATTTTCCACCACAGACCACATGTTGTTGTCTTGTGATATGAGAAATAGCCTCATCTTACCTTTCCAGTGATAGTAATCTGTACCATCAAAGTAGGGAGGTCGGCTGGATGATCCTCCTTCAGGAATATACTTAGCTTTTGACATTTTTCTTTTTGGATCTTTTTCTCTTACACTGTTAGGTGTATTTTTTAGAGAACCTTGCTCTGATACCAATTGATGTAGCTAAATATCACTAGAAGGGGGGTTGAATAGGGATTTTGCTGTTTAAAAATAATTTCAAGTGTTTTAAAAACTATCCTCTCGCTGAGGATGGGTAGCTCAAGGATGGGATTTTTCAAATCGTTAGATCTAAGTTGAGCAAAAGAGTAGGAGTAGAATATGAGGGACACACACACAATTTTATACTAGTTCACCCAAAGATGGCTACGTCCAGTCCTCACACCCTTGTGAGATTTCACTAACTTTCAAACAGATCAATCCTCAACCCGAGGATGATTACAACCCGTGTATTCTTTAGCTTCACCAAGCTTACAATCAATTTCCGAATATTTCCAAGTGTAACTCACTATGAAATTACAAAGTGATATGAGAGTGATTGATACTTAATACTTTCTCAAAGGATTTACAAAGATATAGTGTAGGATCAAAGAAAGTAAGAAGGAGGGTGTTTTTGCTCTTGATAGCTTTAAGATGCTTGATCTTTTTATGCAAGTGTGGTGTGTGTCTTCCATTGGAGAGTTTGCTTGCATTTTATAGAGATCTAAACCCTTGATGACCGTTGGAGCTTGTTTCAAAACAATCCAAGTCTTTCATCATATTTACGGAATTGCCATTATAGCCATCCTCACAATTCTTGAAACTTGATCTTGACAAGTCCTTGTCAATTCTCTTTTTCCAGCAATTTACAGCTGTTGTTTGACCATGTGAGCTGCAATTTTCGAAGACTTTAAGGTCTTGGTTGGTTTCACCTTTTGAGGTGATGTTGACAAGAGAGAGAGAAAGCTTTTGCCTTCACATGTGATCTTCTATTTTTGGCTTGTTTCAAGTTGCCTTTCTTCAACTTGACTTCTTCACATATATATTCATGCAAACACATTTAATAATCTGATTTTAGCCTTTGCACATGCTTGAAGAGTAGCTTTCACTTTTTCTGGCCTATCCTCGGCCTATGCTGCCATCCTCAACTTTCTAGATCTAGCTATATTCAACTTTTTTCCTTTGACCTTTTGACTCTTAATTTTAATGCATTGTTTATTCAAGTTTGTCATGTTATGCATTTGAATAAACACATTTGTATTGATGATGGATCAGATTGTCCAGATCTGGAGTTTATCCAAATTGCATGCCATCCTCACGGTTAGCAATTTTCATCCTCACATTTGCAGCAAGTTCCATCCTCGCGTTTGCAGCAATTTCCATCCTCAGATTTCAAACATATTTTACTTCCTTTTTGCTTTAATGATTAACAACCTATCTTCTTGTATGAATACACTCAAGAACACATGTTAGTCATTAATCACAATCATAATCTTTAAGCAATTTTGTTATCATTAAAATCATTTGAGAGATTTTGTCTCAACAAGTGGTCCCCAAGGCAAACACAACAAGACTATTCAGTATTACAAAACCCTAAAAGAGAAAACTCTATGGTTCTCTCTATCCCCATCAAGAGAGCAATGTCTTCAGGGTGTTTTGCTGAGAAAGATCACCCAACCCATTGGCTCTATCATCATCATCCCAGGATTTCATCAATGGCAATTCCCACAGGTACGCTTCCGCCTTTGGTTATTCATCATGTAATTTGCATGGATCGTTGAGCATAATGCTATTTAGGGTTTACCAACAATTGGTATCAGAGCCTTCCATGTTTAATTCATGATGAAATTCGGTTATTGTCTCTGTTTTAGGATTCAATTTGGGAATTTTGACATGATTGAAATCTTAGGGTTTGAAATTTGGGAATTTGGATATATATATATATATATATATATTATGGAATCCAATTTTTTTTTTCTCTTCGGTTATAATTTATGTGTTGATTGTTTTGGATGATTGGAACAATTAATGAATCGTGAACAATGCCATGAAATTCTGTTCAATATTTTTTTTTTGGCCATGGCTTATTGTTTCATCGTGTATCACAGTTTGCTTCATTCAATCGATTTATCAAATTGATTAACGCCGAACTTATTTCAAAAGAAACTAATCGATTGTGTCAATCGATTGTATATGTCACATGCCAAGTTCAATTTGAAACTTATTTTATTAAATCGATTTGCCCAATCGATTTATTAATTACTAGTTTGGCTCTGTGACTTTCACAATCGATTGAGTCAATCGATTTAAACAATAAGATTAAAGTTGTGATTGGATCAATCGATTAGCCAAATCGATTAGCTTGCAGGGCATGCTACTGACTTGGACAATTTAATTTCAGTAAATATGCCAATCGATTTGCCTAATCGATTTAAGCAATCAGTTTAGTCTTTGTGATTTAAATAATCGATTTGCCTAATCGATTTAAGCAATCAGTTTAGTCTTTGTGATTTAAACAATCGATTTGCCTAATCGATTTAAGCAATCAGTTTAGTCTTTGTGATTTAAACAATCGATTTGCCTAATCGATTTAAGGCTAACTGGCCCTCTGACTTGCACAATTTATTTTCTAATAAATGTACCAATCGATTTGCCTAATCGATTGATAGCATGCTTGATTTTTGAAAATGTGCAAATCGATTTTGCCAATCGATTGATTTATCATAGACTACAAATACATATTATATGCGTGTTATTTTTTTGATAATTATCATTTTTTTATGAAACAAAATTATCAAATACTAATGAAACACAGTTTATATTAGTGAATAATATTTTTTTTAAATATTGTTTTATTTGGATATAATGAATATATGTTCAAGTCAAGTTTGACATTTTGAATGAGTTAATTAAAACTTTACGTCGCCAAAGTGACCTCTCTTGTCTAGATTGCTCATAAAGAGTGTCAAGTGGCTATGTATATGTTTATTCATGCGGGTATTGACCGACCCAAAGGAATGTTAATATTTGGCAGAATTACATGTACACCTGCAATGATAAATGTGTGACAATTATTTGGTATACATGTGAGCAGTAAATCAGCCCAAAGGAAGGTTTATTGTTTGACATGTCTTATTGTCAATAGTTGATCGTTGCAACAAGAGTACCACTAGCAGTTGGTGTTACTGTCCAAAGACTTGACACCAATGGTGCATTGGGTATCTTGAGATGAGTTAAATTCCATGATTTGAACATATGTATTTATTTATTTATTGATTTATTTTCCTATAATGTGAGTTTCTAAGTTTCGTTCTTTATTTAATTTACAGCATCTATTGCTTCCATATCTGCAAATTTGAGTTCTATTCCTGTCCTTAATGGAACAAATTTTAAGGAATGGGAAGAGAACATTCTGATTGTTCTTGGCTGCATGGATCTAGACCCTGCATTAAGAATTGATCGACCCCCTGCTCCTAAGGACTCTAGTTCTTCTGAGGAAAATTTAGAGTATGAGAAATGGGATCGCTCAAATCGCATAAGTCTTATGATCATAAAGCGTGACATTCCTGAGGTCTTTAGAGGTGCTGTCTCGGATGAGATAGTTACAGCTAAAAATTTCCTTGCTGAGATAGAAAAACGCTTTGAAAAAAGTGATAAGGCTGAAACAAGTTATTTGCTTTAGAATTTAATTTCCATGAAGTATCAAGGCAAGGGAAATATAAGAGAGCACATTATGATGATGTCCAACATTGCTTCTAAGCTTAAAGGACTAAAGCTTGAGTTGTCAGATGACTTACTCATTCATTTAGTATTGATGTCTCTTCCTGCACAATTCAGTCAGTTTAAGGTGACTTATAATTGTCAAAAGGAGAAATGGACTCTTAATGAGCTCATTTCATTATGTGTGCAAGAAGAGGACAGACTGAAGCAAGATAGGACTGAAAGCGCTCACTTTACTAGCATCTCTAAAGACAAGGGCAAAAGGAAAAGAATTGAGGAGCCCAAGAACAAAACTGCTGCTAAGGGTCCAGAACAAAAGAAGTAGACTAAGGATAACAACTACTTCTTCTGCAGAAGTCCTGGACACGTGAAGAAGGATTGTGCCAAATATCACGCTTGGCGTGCTAAGAAAGGTATGATTCTATCTTTGGTTTGTTCTGAGGTTAATTTAGCTTCAGTACTTGGAAACACTTGGTGGTTAGACTCTGGTGCAACTACTAACATTAGGGTTTAGGGTTTAGGGTTTAGGGTTGCCTGAACTTCCGAAAGCCTAGTGATACTGAAAGATGTATCTATGTAGGAGATGGGAAGAAGGTAGAAGTTGAAGCCATAGGAAAATTTAGATTATTATTAAATTCCGGTCATTATTTGATTTTAGAAGACACTTTTGTTGTACCGTCATTTAGACGAAATTTGGTCTTTATTTCTTATTTGGACAAATCAGGATATTATTGTTCATTCGGGAATAAAGAATTTACTTTGTCTTTAAATTCGAATGTTGTTGGAACCGGTTTACTTTCTGGTTATGATAATCTTTATTTGTTGGAAACTGTGGCTAACTATAATGAAACCTTGAGTGTGGAATCACGTGGTACTAAGCGAAAAATTGACAATTTCAATTCAGGAGTGCTTTGGTACAAGCGTCTAGGTCACATCTCTAAAAATAGAGTTGAACGACTTGTGTCAGATGGAATTTTTGATTCCATTGACTTCACATACTTTAACGTTTGTGTAGCATGCATTAAAGGAAAACAGACTAAAGATAAGAAATTAGGCGCATATAGAGCTACAGACGTCTTAGAATTGATACAAACGGACATATGTGGGCCATTTCCAACTCCTTCTTGGAATGATCAACAATCTTTTATATCATTCATAGACGATTATTCTAGATATGCCTACCTTTACCTAATTCACGAAAAGTCCCAATCAATAGACGTGTTCAAATCCTTTAAGGCAGAAGTTGAGAATCAACTTAATAAGAGAATTAAAAAGGTCAAATCTGATCGTGGTGGTGAATACTACGGCAGATATGACGGTTCAGGTGAACAACGTCCGGGACCATTTGCCAAATACCTAGAGGAATGTGGAATCGTCCCACAATACACTATGTCGGGGTCACCCAGCATGAATGGTGTAGCTGAAAGACGAAACAGGACTCTTAAAGATATGGTAAGGAGTATGATTTGTCATTCCACCTTGCCAGAGTCACTCTGGGGAGAGGCATTAAAAACAGCAGCATACATTCTTAATAGAGTACCAACTAAGGCAGCGGCTAAAACACCTTATGAGCTTTGGATTGGGCGTAAGCCTAGTCTGAAGCACCTTCATGTTTGGGGATGCCCATGTTGAGGCAAGGCCTTATAGGCCGAATGAAAAGAAATTTGAACCCCGAACAATTAGCATCTATTTTATAGGGTACTCAGAAAAATCAAGGGGCTATAAATTTTATGATCCTAATTTGAGAACAATTTTTGAGACGGGAACGGCAACGTTCTTTGAGGATATTGAGTTTAGGGGGAAGATTAAGGTTAAAGATTTTGTCTTTGAGGAAGAATCGGTAACAATTCCAGAACTGATTCTTCCACCAGTTGACTTTCCCATTATTGAACAAACTCAAGATGATCTGGTTGTTCATGAAGAACAAAATCCAGATCAAATTCAAGATCCTCAAGAACAAGTGCCTCAAGAGCCAGCTCCATTGCGGAGATCCACTAGAGAAAGGAAAAATGCTATTTCGGATGATTATATAGTATTTATCAATGAGGTAGAGGAAAATGTTGGCATGACGGAAGATGACCCGGTCAACTTTCATCAAGCCATGCAAGATTCCCATTCAGATAAGTGGATCGAAGCAATGAATGAGGAGTATAAGTCCATGCAAGACAATTCAGTTTGGGAACTTATCCCATTACCTGAAGGAGTGAAACCCATTGGCTGCAAATGGATTTTTAAAACCAAGAAGGATTACAATGGTAATATGGAGAGATATAAGGCACGTCTTGTAACTAAGGGATATACTCAAAAGGAAGGGATTGATTATAAAGAGACTTTCTCTCCGGTTTTCATCGAAGGACTCTTTAAGAATAATCATGGCTCTCGTTGCTCACTTTGATTTGGAGCTTCATCAAATGGATGTAAAGACAACATTTCTCAATGGCGACATTGATGAGACGATCTATATGGTGCAGCTAGAAAACTTTGTGGTGGGAGACCTAAAGAATATGGTGTGCAAACTAAGAAAATCCATTTATGGGCTAAACCAAGCTTCTCGTCAATGGTACCATAAATTTCATCAAGTAATTCTCTCATTTGGTTTTGAGATGAATACAGTTGATGATTGTGTGTATCATAAGTTCAGTGGGATCAGACATATTTTCCTGGTCTTGTATGTTGATGACATACTGCTTGCCACTAACGATATAGGCATGTTGCACGAAACTAAGAAATTTCTATCAAAGCATTTTGAGATGAAAGATCTTGGTGACGCCTCTTTTGTATTAGGAATTCAGATACACCGAGACAGATCTCGAGGTATTCTTGGATTGTCACAAAAGAGCTATATCGATAAGGTTCTCAAAAGGTTTGGGTTACAGGATTGCAAACCAGGGGACACCCCAGTTGCTAAGGGAGACAAGTTTAGTCTCAAACAGTGCCCTAAGGGAAGTTTGGAAATTCAAGAAATGCAAAAGATCCCTTATGCTTCAGCTGTAAGGAGTCTTATGTATGCCCAAGTATGTACGCGTCCAGACATAGCGTTCATAATAGGGATTTTAGGCAGATATTTAAGCAATCCAGGTCTTGACCATTGGAAAGCAGCCAAGAGGGTCATGAGATATTTAAAGAGAACAAGAAACTACATGCTCACATATAGGAGGTCAGACCAGTTAGAGATCACTGGGTACTCTGACTCGGATTTTGCGGGATGCCAAGACAGCTTAATACTTCATAGCAATTCATCAACCATGGCAGCAGAATTCGTAGCAATTCATGAGGCATCTGACCAGGGCATTTGGCTGAGAAATTTTGTCACGGGGCTGCGAATAGTTGAAGAGATTGAAAGACCACTCAAGTTGTATTGTGACAATAGATCAGCAGTCCTGTATTCTAACAATAATAGGAGCTCAACCAAGTCAAAGCACATTGACATTAAGTTCCTAGTTGTTAAAGATAAGGTACAAAGTGGATAGATATCCATAGAACACTTAAGGACAAACTCCATAATTGCAGATCCGCTCACTAAAGGTCTACCACCCAAGGTCTTTCATGAGCATACTGCTCACATGGGTATGCTACAGTTTGAGGAATATTGATTTTAGTGGGAGTTTCGTCCATTATGCAATTTATGTTCTATGTTTAATTGCAAAGCACAAATACATTGAATTTGGACTTTCTGATCAGAAATAAAGTTTAAAGTATTCAGTTTTGGTTACTTTGTACATTTAAGTTATGGTATGATCTCATTCGGTAAAGTAGGACCAGTTGAAAATTGACATACATTGACCAACTTCATGTAATTTTCATGCTACACTTTTCATAATGGGTCTATGTCATTTAGTTGTGTCAGTACGGGTGATCATTGATAGGTTTAGTTATGCTTATTATGACGAAAGCCTCTTTGGTTCCATGTGCTGATATGATTAATGGACGGGACAATTTGGATTATACTCAAGGTAATTATAATGACTTTTTTGACGTCATAAAGTCTAACACACTCCTAAGGATACATGTGTGACCAGTGGGAGATTGTAAGATTTATGGGTCACATATGTAATTAATTAATAAAGTGTGTTAGGGTCATTATATAATTAGCCAATAAACTAGGGGTCAAATAATAAATAACAGTTTATGGCTAAAGAGCATAATAGTTATGAAAATTAATAGTGTAGATACCAAGCAGTTTCTAATTTAATGAGGGGCTGAATTAGAAATACTACAATTTGGAATATAACTAATAATAGTTATATATAGGGGTAGTGGTCTCCAAGGCAAACACAACAAGACTATTCAGTATCACAAAACCCTAAAAGAGAAAACTCTCTGGTTCTCTCTATCCCCATCAAGAGAGCAAGGTCTTCAGGGTGTTTTGCTGAGGAAGATCACCCAACCCATTGGCTCTATCATCATCCCAGGATTTCATCAATGACAATTCCCACAGGTACGCTTCCGCCTTTGGTTATTCATCATGTAATTGGCATGGATCGTTGAGCATAATGCTATTTAGGGTTTACCAACAGTTGCTAGATACATAGTGTGTTAAGTATAAAAAAAATTCTCTTATCAATAATTCTTTGTAAACCTGATCATAACATAATAAAATAAAGGCTAAATTACATCTGTGGTCCCTTAACTTAATTTCAGGTAACGTTTTAGTCCGTTATCTTTTTTTTTTTCGCCGAGTTTGTCATTTATTTTAATTTTAAGTGACAATTTGATATTTTATGTTTTAAAATTTCAACAATGTTGTCCTTATTTTTACAAAAATTTAAAACAATCATCAAATTTTTCAAACAAAACCCATAAAATTCATTATCATCTTCAATAAAATACAAATTTAATCAAATTCATATCTTAAATCTTGAAATAAACTCATATTTTCATTCTTTATTTGATGTTGTTGGAGATGAAAATATGAGTGTATTTTAATATTTGAGTTATGGATTTGATAAAATTTGCATTATATTGAAGATAATTATTAATTTTATGGGTTTTGGTTGAAAATTTTGATGATTTTTTTGAATTTTTGTACAAAAAAGGATAACATTGTTGAAATTTTAAAATATAAAATATCAAATTGTCACTTAAAATTAAAATAAAGGACCAACTCGGGAAAAAAAAAGATAAAAGACTAAAACGTTACCTGAAATTAAGTTAAGGGACCACGAATGTAATTTAGCCTAAAATAAACTTATATTCTTTAATTAATGATTTGAACCATATATATATTCACATAAAAAAAACTTTAAGTTTGTGCACTAATCTGTTCAATGTGAGTAAAGTGAGTCATATGCCAATTGACCGCAAGTGACACCACACTTGAGTTTCCCTTTCTAGTTCTCTTTTATTAAATAACATTTTCTCCTTTGAAGAAGGCATATAATATACTCACCGTAATTATGATCCTCCTTTATTGAAAGATTTCCTCAACATCATTACATGGTTCATTACAAAAAATTTAAGGTGGAAGAATAATCTTTCAACAACTAACTATCTTCCATGGATATGGAAAAGATAATATTCTCCAATATGCCTCAAAGTGTTGCTTAATCTCATCTAAGGAATCATATAAAAAATTATATTGATTCACCCTTAAGTATAGTCTACATTTAATCCTTACACATTGTGAGATTTTATACTAGTTTTGTTGATAAAAACGTTCTCAACACTTTATATTTTTCTTTATATCAATATTGGACTTAATACGACCTATATTTTGCTGGCATATTACTCTAGTGTCTTGTCTTCATGTCATGTTTTTAATATATTCCTTTTGCAAACTATCACGAGAATGTTCTCGCTCTATTTTCAACTTCAATCATAAACGTATTTTTAATGCTAAAGAATATTGAAATGAATTCTTGAACTAAGTTGATTCTTGTATTTTATTGAGTTGACTTGCATGTAATTTAAAATTTGATGTGTTACTACGAGAATATTATGATAAATCAAAGAACATTCTATCATTTATGCCTTGAAAAGTCTTTTCATTTATATCTTTTAATGAACGATATATGGATTGATATTGAAATCTTTCTATTGATTAAAAACACTCAAGAACATAAATTAGAGCATAATAAGATTAGAATCAAAGTAAAAATATAATCAAGATGTTTGTTATCTTTAAAATAGTTATCTTTAAAATATCAAATTAATTTCTTGCCTCAACAATAGTAACTGTAGTTAGATCATACAATTGGTTGATATAATTAAATAAGTATATAATTGAAGTACTTTTGTTACATCACTCCACGTTCATGAGCTTGATACTTCGTTAACAAAATTGGATTGTAAGGTACAAAATGTTTCTTGTCTAAAACAATGCCACTCTTGACAATTGTGTCATCATTAGATCTCTTTCTATATGTAGGATAACCATCTTGATCAATAATTATTAAATCTTGGTATTTATTAGAATAACATTTAGAACCTTATAATTTTTCATGCAACGTATTATTTTTTAGTATAAAAAAACTAATAAATTAATGTATTATTTTTTAGTATATGAAAACAAATAAATTATTTATTTATTTATTTAATTAAATGAATGCTTGCGTTTTAACCGAGTCAATATTCAACATCTGATCTAATCAATTCTTTGCCCCGGTCAAATGCCTAATAGCTGATTTCACGCATTTGTCACTGACCGATAAACAAAACGTAAACAAAACGTTTTTCTAAGTCAAATCTGAGTGCACGTTTTATAGTCAAACAAAACGTAAACAAAACGTGGCGCACGTTTCTATGGTCAAAACCTAAATATTAGAGCTCACGTTTAGGATATCAAACCTAATGGATTGCACTTTTTTCTCTGATGTAATTGCAGATTTCCTCTATAAATAGAAGGTTTTGCTCAGTTAGAAAAACACACAAAAAACACTTTACATCTGAGACTTTTCTCTCTTATCCCCTTTCTTATTCAATTCTTCATTTTCTTTTGAGTGATCTTAGTGCCATATTATGAGTAGTAGTCATTTGACTGCCATATTGAAGGTGTAATTCTAGAACGGTTTTCTACAATGCAGTAGAACTCTAATACAATGATATGAGCTGTTTTATCTTGAGGACTTAGTGGTTGATAGTCTACCTTGAACAATTTGGGCAATGCCTCGAAACGTCTTAAAGAGAGTGATCTAGTCTGCGACTCAAGCCAATAATATTTTCGATAGCATAAATTGTTTTTTCAAATTTTTTTCGAAATTCAAAAATAACACATACCATTACCATTATCCAATTATATTCATTTGTTTCTTTAGTACCATAGTTCGATCATGAATTCTTATTTAATCGCATATGCATAAACAACTTTCCAATCTCTGTAAAATTAATGGCAAAAATTTCCACATTCCTATAGACATCTATGAAAGCTACTGAGGCCTAAAATATGTCTATGCACACATGTTATTTTCCTCTCCTCAGCCCACAAATTTAACAGATGCATTAGCAATTCTTTCCCCC
>JBBPBR010000007.1:39673338-39724459 GCA_037974775.1 Cicer pinnatifidum
AAGAAAAAAATAGAAGAAAGTGATTAACAAAATAAAAACTGCAAAATAGAATATACTTATTAAAATAATATAAATTTATCTATAAAATACAAAAGAATTGTTAAAATATTGTTCATAAATATAACGTATTTTATTTTATTAATAATATTTTGATATTTTAATTATTTTTAATTTATTAAATAATTGAATTATTAAAATAGTAATTTTTTTTACAACTCCCTTTAAGATAATTTGATATTTATTTTGCATGTAGAATTTTGGTATTTTATTTTTAATATAGGTAATTTATTGTAAAAATTTGAAAAATAAGATATTAATATAAAAAATCCACTAAAATCACAATTAAACTATTTTGTTTTATAATTAAACGTAAAACGGTGCGTTTTAAGGGTTATGTTATGACCATTCTTCTCTTCTCCTTCCTCTCGAGTCTTGATCCTGTCACGTTAGGGTTTTGATAGTTGAAATCTGCACTTCGTTTTCCGATCGAAGATTTATCCATTCCATTGATTCCGATGGCAGACGAATCCATCAAAACCGTAACAACTCAATTCCTTTTATATTCTATTTCCATTTGATGTTTTTACTTACGCTCCTTCTTATTTCTCTTACCATTTTGTTTTCATGATCGATCTATTAAAATGCAGGCGTTCGTTGAAATTCAAGGTCGCATGATAGAAACTACAAGGAAACTGAAGCAGGTTTGTCAAAATCTTTATTAATTAGTAGATGCTATTATTATTTTTATTTATGATCTTTATCGTTATTATTGATTTGAATTTCATTTAAATCTAGCTGAATAACTTAACTTTATTCTGGGAATTATCTTGGGCACCCTTCTGTTTCTGTGAGGGTAGTGTAGTAATTAGCTATATAGCACTGGCGCAACATATTGAAGGCGACGATACAACACTGAAATATGTGGTTACATTCAATTATTTCTATTTTTTTAATTAGTACTTTAAATTATTATCTACTTCTGCATGTTGTCCGGTGTTAGTGTTAGTGCTTTATAGAATCTTAGTACTAATTAGTGATTAAGATTACTATTATATAAGTGTTTATTTGTAAGTTAATTTTATAATTAAAGATAAAATATAGCTAATTTGTTTTCATATAAGTTATCTTGGAGAACTTATAGAAATAAGCAGCATAGGCTGTTTTAATAAGCTCTTCAAAATAGTCTAACAAGTACTTCTACATGTAGATAAGCTAAAATAGATTTTAGTCACCTGTTAACTTGAAATGTAAAATTAATTAACTAATTAAGTGTTTAATAACCTTAATGTGGGACTTTCAATATTGAACTATCTTGTCACAATGTAAACAAGTTTTAAGAAGTGACGTTCTAACATGAGAAGATGGTGAAATAATTGGAACTTGGAAGTATATTTATGTAGTGGACTCAAATTAGTTTATGCTTTATATTTATATTGTGATAGAAGTTTTGAATATTGGATGCTAATAAGTAAAGGTCAAAGTACCTTCATAAAAAATAAAAGGTACTGAAGAGATTTCCTTTTAATTTGAGTGTTTTTTTTTATCAAGGCTGAGTTTGGGTCGATTCTAATAATCATATGCTAAACATTTTCATTAATTAATGACAGTGTTTTGCAGCAAGTTCAAGATTTTGCTCATTTCTCACTACCATTTTGCTCAAGCTCAGTGTAGACATAGTTAATTAATAATTCAGGATACATTAACATAATAAAAGAAGACAAATTAATATTAACTTTTTCTTTTTGTTGATTTTCCCTATGTGTACTGTGCTCATACCAGAATTGTGCTCTTCTGGTTCCAAAGTATTTAGAGTTGAAGACGATGTTGTGTTGTAGAAGAGGGACTAAATAACTACATATTGCTGACTTGCATAAATCTGACAGTGAATATTTATATCTGAATTCTGAAAGAGAATTCTTCATTTTATTTATTTAGAAGTGTTAATGTTAAACAAATAAGATAGGGGAACGTTAACATTTGTAATTTGCATCTGGGAGTTGTGTGCATATCCGGGGGTTGCTTGAGACTCTTGAAGTTTATATTATCCCTTGGCTTGCAGGTGCAAAACCAAATACGTTCCAAAGAAACAGAAAAGAAGCGTGCTTTTTTGACAATGGAGGAGCTGAAGCAGGTTCCTGATGATACTAATGTTTACAAATCTATTGGTATGTTAAAATGTCTTTTGAATTGTATTGCAGATGCATTTAGTGGATACCCTAGTTTTCTTCAGAAATATGATGACTCAATATATTTTTGTTTTTGCAGGGAAAACGTGAGTTGCGGTGCCTATTTGAACATACTATGAAATAGAGAATAAAAACTTCAGTTATGGACTGTTTAGAAAATATAAATGACATTACTCTAATACACTCTTAACATCATGGCCAGGTTTGTATTGGAGACGAAGGCAACGCTAATGAATGAACAGGAGAACAAGTTTAAGGATAGTGAAGCTTCAATTACCTTATTACAAGTATATCTCCTTCCCTTCACTTTCCTGGAAATTTTTATTCTGTCATCATTGTTCATAACTAAAGTGGTTTTGAATTTCTAAAGGTGAAAGCAAGAAAATTAAATTTCAAGAATTAAAACCCATTTTAGCTAAATTTCTAAAATAGTATTCAATTTCCATGATATCTGAGTGAAAAAAAAATGGCTTTGGACAGAGCTCAAGAGAATACTTGGAGAAGCAGATTTCAGAGGTGGAAAACAATTTGAGAGAGCTGTTACAACAAGATCCTGGTCTTGCTCGTCAAATTATGTCGATGAATGTGTAAATTGAGTCCGGCAGAGGAGGATTTTCAAGTGCATTTGCGGGAATAGAAGAATTTAATATGTGAAACTGTGAGGATAGCTATTGCTGCCTTCATGCCATCATGGAATGGATGGCTTTCAATCCTTCTCGAAATGTTGTCTTTGTAGAGTTGGTTGTAATTTATCTTAATTCTCAGAATAATAGATGGTCATGTTTTTGGTGCATGTTAGGGAATTCTTAATAGCTGTATGCCATGTACTTATGGAGACAATTTCTAAACATGGCATGTTTGGAATCTCAATGAATTTGATAAAACTAGTAGTACCGTGATCTTGTTGAAGCTCCAAGTTTAATTTGCCAATTCCAAAATGAAACATCGTTATTCTGTCAACCTCTTTGCCAAACATGTACTAAGTAGTGTATGTCTCTTTTATGTGAGAAGGCTTTGCTGGCTGCACTTGATGTAGTGGTTGGGTGGTTTATAACTAGTCTGAAAAAGTTTGGGAGGTGATAACAGAACTCGTTACAAAGACCTAGATTTAATGATCATTTTGAAAGGTTGATTTATGACAAGACACAATGATGTGCTTCTTTTTTCCATTTATGAATCATTTAGTGCAATATATGTTCTCCCGAAAACATCAATTTTGTTTTTTTTACATAACATGAAAATAGTTGTATGGAAAGCGTGATGAACATGTAAACAATCATGCATGTCTAGGGTTGCTCATGTTATTCATGTAATCAATCTACATTCATATAACAATAATTTAATCTATTTGGATTTTAAAACCAAACAACATAACTAACTACTTTTGATTACACAATCTGTTATATCAGTAACTAGTTTTATGTCTGATTTTTAAACTTAAAATACTAGCTTTGGCATTTGAAATCCAATAGCAATATGAAGAAGGCAATATTGCTCCATTTGACTGAATAAATTCCTTGAAACCATTCAATTTGTATCTGCCACAATATCCTCAATTTGTAGAAGTATTAAGTTGTAAAAGGACATGTGTTAAAAAATCATGATTTAAGCCAGAAGGATAGTGAGAAAGCATATCTTTTTTCTCCTCGAGGAACCTATAAGAAAGCAAAAACACTAAAAAGTTGCCCCTCAAGGGATCTCAAGAAGAATCTTCAAATAAAAAAAACAGCTAAAGCAAATTCCATTTGCATATAACTGTGCAAACAATTCATTAAGTACATTTATGTAGATTCCTAAGCAAGTCAATTTACATACAAATTAAAAATAAGTGAACAATACACAACAAATTATTTGGAGCCCCAAATGTTATGTATGGACCAAATTCTTAAGTTGTGAATACAAATAAGACACCAAATTTTAAATGACATTAGACATAGAAACTAGAAAGTGTTCCCTCCAACTAAAACTCCACCAATATTTCCCTCTTCCAATTTCCAAACCACTGAAAGTAGCACCATCAGTAAAACATAACACAATATCCTATTCAATGACACTACACAAGTAGCACCATCATATACAAACCTCCGAAACATATACAATATCCTCAGGATTTACAACACCACAAACATCAGAGTATAAATTGATCTCTTATATGATTCATCATCAAAACAATAAACATTACATTTTTCTTGAACTAATCTGGTTCTTATAAAGTATAGACACAGATAAAAATTGTTTGATTTATTAATCTTTTAGTATCAATAATTTATCTTCATGGTATTATTTTAAAAGTTGATTTTTACCAAATTTAGGGGTCTATAAATTTCTACTAGACATCGTATCATATTTTTGTGTCTATTTAATATTATTTTCTTTTCTTCTTTTAAAATTTGATGTGTGTTACATTACGAAGAACCTTTAATAAAATGTTTCATAAAAATGTTTATTGTGTTAAAAGAAAAAAAAAATCGTTCATCAAAATTAATATAAATATTTGTCATCATAAAAAAGAGAGAGATACTGTAAGAACATATTTGTTCGACAACAATGTACTCTTTGGTATTTCGATGATAACAAATATAAAATGTGTGCAAATAATATATCCTCTGATAGCAAATCAAGAAAAGAAAAGAAAAAAAAAAAAGTAAATCATTTGGTGCTCATCGTCTAAAAGACATGCATAATATATATTGAGTTTGTGACAAAAGAATAGACTATCTAGTACTCATCAACATTTGGTAGCAAATGAGAAGTACAAAATGAGTCGATCATACTCAAGGCCAAGACCGTTTAGAGTTTACCATATATCAACATCGAAGTAAAACATTAAACGAGTCTAAAAAGTAAGCTAGATTTGACTTTTATTGTCAGCTAACCCAAGTGTATAACATATGACAGTTTGGTCCGAATAGCCATTCAACATCCGACACATAACATCATTAGATTATCTGAGCAAGGAGTCATTTGATAAGCTTACAATGTGAAGACAACATCAACATTTGCTTTCATCAGAATGAAGGAGTCACCTAGGACAAAACAAATGAAGTATGAAGTTTGAGCACAAAGATTGAGAATAACTTTTGAAGCCTAAACTCTCCGGACAAAAAAGTCTGAAAAGAAACCACCACTTTGTGTCAAAGTTAAACAAATCTTCTCTAAGTGTCAATGAATCTCTTCAACAGATGACACTCTAATGCAGGTCATACGTGTATCCGACATTGATGCATGATGGACACAAGTACACCTTTAATATCAAAGAGTTCATTCTTTCTTCAACGAATCTCTTCAATGAGACTTCGCTATTTAATGTTTTGGCTTGCTGAATTGTAGATTCAATCATAGTGATTTATTTCAAAGAAGTGCTAGTTATTACTAAGAATTATTAGAAGAAAGAGAAGAATGGATGAATACAACATTTTTGAGTAATCAAACTTTGGTTAATTTTAGTTATAGATGTCGTCAATTATTATGTTTCATCTCAATTTTCTTCCATAACAATAAACATTTTCTGTTATGTTATTAGCAATTAATGTTGTTATAATTAATAGTTAGTAACACTCATGGATAGGAACCCAAATAAAGATAATATTATTCAGTAAAAATAGAACTATTAGGAACCCAAATTAAAATAGAAGTGAAAATGATATTATTTACTAAAAATAAGAACTATTACAAAGAATTCTCTGTAATTCTAGAGCAAAGTTCCTCGAAGATCTAGAATGATCCTAACTTTCTCCGTTCCACTTATTCTCTCTGCAACGTCACAATTCTTCCCTCCCCATTCCTATACTTTCCCACTACAACTATCCGCAAGATGCGCTTAGGGAGTTGGCGTGTTATTTGCCCTTTTGACTCACATTCACATTTTGAGCCCTAACAATTAATAAGTTAGTTATTTTTTCTCACCTTCAAATTTTTTTCAAGACTCTCAATAAGGAACTCCAACTTGTTATTGGATTGATAGAAAAACAAAAGGAAATTGTTTATCCCCAGTAGTATGAGAAACCCTCCAAAAAAACTCAATAAAAATTCTTTAAACATTCATTTATCTCAAATCCAACTCAATCTTATTTTCTTACCACAAATCCATACTAAAACTTCAGTTTTTGATTCATCAACTCTTATTCATCAAAAATAAGTTTTTTGTTTGTATATTTTGATTTTAGGGTTAATGTTTATGTTTTTGATTTGTAAGAGTTTGTATTGATTATAATTATTTTATAGTTGTTGTTGTTGGTTCAATAGGTAGTTATGGATGAATGTTGTTGTTGTTGTTATATGAACTAGTTGTTGTTACAATTCAGTTTATGTTTTTTAAGTTGTTATTGTTGTGGTATACGAAATATGCGTTTGAAAAAATACTTTTGATTTGAAATGAGTTTGTAGTGAGATATAACAAGTTTATGTTATTGTAGTTTAAAGTAGTTTATGTTGTTGAAATTTGATAAAATGCTTTTGCAGTGAGATATAATTAGTTTATTTTGTTGAAATTTGATATAGTCAAAATGTTGAAATGTGATAAAGTGTTGACTTTTGCTTTTAGAGATGGAGGGCAACTGTGATATTACTTGATTTCGACACAATAAGGAGACCCATGGATTTGTACGTAGAGAGCTAGAGAGCGTCAAATCAAAATTACTTCTAAATGAAAGCGGGTTAAAAGTGAAAACTCCCCCTCTCAAACACATGTTGACGCATAATATGTACAAGATGGGATGTCTACACCACCGCCACAATCACCACCACATTTTTTGAAATATGATTTCGACACACTAAAGTGGTAGAGGATGGAAAAATATTTGCAACAACATTCATCAATCCAGTATCTCTGTCAATCACAATTATTTTGGGAATCTTGTCTTCAGACTTCAACAAATTATGACACATCTCTCAGACCTAAGTGAAATTATCCTCCTTTTCAAACCTAAAAAAAAAAAAAAAAAAAACCTAACTGAATATGTCATATCTGTTGAAGTCACACCAACGATCTCAAACAACAACATTTCATATTGATTTTTTTTATAAGTCGAATTCATCAGTAACACAATTGGAAAAGGGTTAAACAACTTGACTGATTTAGGATGAGCCCAAAAAATATCCTCAATTTCAATTTCAAAAATATAATTTGTTATATATGTCTTCACATATTTGTGATCATCCAAACATTTCAAGAGTTGCTGCATTTTTTTTATCTCAAACCTTTTAAAGTCTTATTGTATCTTTGGCGTGCATTATAAACTTGCTTCGTTGTACTCACACTTTTATTTCGTCTGTCTTTCAAAGTCATTAGAATTTTTTTTGGTGGAACCATGTTCCTTGCCATCTCACCAACAAATTTCTTCTTTTCCTCATTTAAACGACCAACAACGAGATGACCTTCTAATTTTTTATCCATCTCATGGTTGTGTGATCCTGACACTACACTAAGATTCTATTCTTTGATTGTCAGGAAATAATCACACAATCTGAATGGACATTCACGTTTCCTATGTCATTTATCTTTGCGTTTCAACTTTGTATTGGTTCTATTATACACACCACCCTTTTTGCAATCCAATACAAAAAATTGCTTTCTTTTATTAGAACCATGATCATATGTTATAATTACCACTGAAAATCCTAATTTAGTTGTCTAAGGATGAACCCAAACAATCAAATCATCTCGACATCTATATTTATTATCAGTAATAAATTTTATCCCAACATCAATATCAATCACATCAATGTCAATCACCACCAGCTATGTGATATATGGTTTTAAATCAGTTTCTTCCTTCGCTTTTAAGTTAGATATGGACTCAAATATTTCTTCAGCGGTAGGCTTAAGTTTCAAATCGAGTGTCAACGAACGTTTGGATTCAACTTCAGATTCAACCATAACTAAAATATTTAACACAATTAAAACTCAATTTTGCAGAAAATAGACAATTTTGGATTGCATCAATACATGTTACATGCTTGCTACCTGTAGTTTTCCAATTTTGAAAAACTTACTATTGGATGCTTGAATCTAGTAGTGGTAAGTTTAAAAAAAATACACTACTGGATCTCAAAATCTGGTACCATTCAATACAAAATATCAAAAACTTTAATAACCAAAATGACTATGAGGAGGATTTTAGAGCTATATTATCTTTGCAATGAACAAAAATAGAGTTGATGATACTAATTAGGATTGTGCATGATTGATTTTTTTTCTTCTTAAAATCATTGTATGGATTAAGATTTCTAACAAAATCTACTTTTTGGTTTAAAACCGGTTGTAAAATTAATTATGGTTAAATAATTGGTTTATGATTATGCAACCTGTTTCGACAAATCCAATTTTAAAATCGGTTAAAATTCGGTTATTTTTTAATTAATTTGCGTACGTTTAATTGATTTGAAAACTCAACATTATATACAGAAAACTTGATATAACTTGTTAATTTTAAGAATTTGATTCATTATGAAACTATGATGATAAAACTACGAACAAACTTGAGCATATTTTTCTTTTCATCACCTTAAACAAATCCTCACCATATAATCCAATCAATAATGAGTGTATTTAAATTACAATTTATACACCGTATTACACCACAATCAGCAATACTCTCCAAATCTGACATTCATCCTCACGTAAAATGGAAGACAAAAATAGATGGGAAATCAACAAATAATTTACAACATGGTGAAATATCGACAAAATATAATATATATATATATATATATATATATATATATATATATATATATATATATATATATATATATATATATATATATAAATAGGAAAGAAAAAAAATGGTTAAATTTATATAATATGCCAAAAGAAAAACATAAAGGAGAAACCTAAGATGAATAAAAGATTAATTTGAACAAAGTGAAGTAATTAAAAATGAGTCATATTTTTATGCATTTTTTTAAGACTGAAGGTATAAATTTTAGTTTATATAAAAAAAAAAAACAAATATGTTTTTTAGGAAATAGATTTTATTTTTGAAAAAAATAAGAGTTTGTTAAGGTAATGAAAATGGTAAAACTTCTAATGAAAATTCGTGCTACGAGAGGAATGATACAAAACCAAATACCTGTAGAAATGGAGAAAAAACGAAGTACTATTAAGTTAGGAAGAGATTGAAATGTAGAAAAGGAAGAGATCAATGGAAGAATGAAGTTGAGGTTCAAGAATGAATACGTCGTTGTTGTCGTCGAAATTAGAGAAGAAACAACAATAAACAATTGTTATGTTAATGAGAGAAAGAGAGCATCTTGCTAATTCAATATAAATTTTATGTAAATTACAATTTAGAGATAGAAATTAGGATTCTAAGAAAGGATTTAGGGTTTGAATCCAAAAATAAAATATGAGTGAATAATAATCAGATAAGATCTAAATCCAAAAATAAAACATGAGTGAGTATCTAAGCGGTTGGTAAATGAGTTGGATTGTAACCATTTATTTTAACCGGATATTTAAATTTGGTTATGAATTTGAGCCTCGTAACCAGATTTTTTGCATAACTCTAATGCTAATGGATAGAGAATGGACTTTTTGAACTCCAAAAACGTGAAAATAAATGAATGATTTGATGTTGAGTGTTGAAGAAGTGTTTGATGAGAAAACTGACAAGACTTATGTATTGGTGCTTATCGGATGCCATAATCCGGTAACCTCGTCCAAAAATTTATTGATCTAAAACATGAAATCCAATTAGTGATAAATTTAGAAATTTGAAGGGCTTCTGGACAACAGTGGAAAGGGGGAGAGGGGATGAGCAACTCTCAACAAAAAAGTGGTATTTGGAAGAATGACATCCAAGACTTTCAAATTTATTGAGAATCCATCGTATCATTGATTATTTTTCTTTAAATCTCTATACTTAGCAGTCTGTTTCTATCGGTTTATAATTGTAGTCTACCTTTCATAATTTTTTTAATAAAATCATTAACTGTCACATTTAATAAATAACATTTAAAGATAAAGTCACAAGAAAATGTATGCATATTTTAGGATATGCAATCGAAGTGATAATTATAATCAATGAGGGTAACATTTAAAGATAAAGTCACAAGAAAATGTATGCATATTTTAGGATATGTAATCGAAGTGATAATTATAATCAATGAGGGTGCTTGAGAGTGAATCTGTGTAGTTATTACTAGAACGAGTGAAAATTAGTTATTGGAATAAATGAAAATGAGTTATTGATAACCGTGACTCAATGAATCATTTAGATGAGAATGAAAACGTCTGCACTGTGAATGATACAAAAAGAACAACATACAAACATGTATAGGGAAAAAGTGATGTAAGATTTCTAAAAATCACATGCCCGACTTCTATGTTTCTGTAAATTAGATCTCATAAGGTGGATGGATTCCTTTAAATAAGTCCACATATAACATACACAACTCAAAAAGGTTTGAAATAAGCTTATAAAACACAACAAAATTGGGGGAGACTACACTTCCTTAAAAATAATGATTTTCATCTAATTCATTCTACCCTTATTTTTCTTTTTCGAAACCACAACCCATCCATCATCCGCTTCACCTGCAACCTCTGGCTGAGGCTCATTAACTGGCTTGTTAGTGGAATTCGCCTTAGATTTGGGTTTTGGAATGTCCACATCCATGTTTGCCGAATTACCATCCTCTGTAATGCTTTCATCAGAATCGTCATCTTCATCGTCATCGTCTTCATTACCATTCACCACCTAGAACAACATAAAATGTTCAACATCAATTCAAGGAAAGTGGATGACCATCTAATTGTTACTCAGGACATGTGTAATCAAGGAGAAATGTGTATCTATGAACCTAACATGGTAAATTAACATATATAGCAAATTTAAAGTTACCATCATTTAGCCCCATGTTAGAAAATTAACATATAAGTTGTTCACCTGAACACCAATAACCTAGACCGATCCAATTTACAATTATACTGAGTGTATATTAACTATTAACTTCACAGATAGATCATCTCCATCTAATGAATCATCAAAAGCCTCTAAATGTTTCCAGTGAAGACCTCTGTATAGTCTTAAATACCCAATAAAGCAAAACAACATATGAGATGGCAAAACTTAGATTAAGATCCATAAAAATATAAATGATCCAATCAACAAAGTTCAGTTGATCAAGCAGCCCTAAAGTTGATAATTTCTTTTTAACACGGTGCAAGAGCATTTTATATCATTTCATAAATAGCATGTCAACAACCACAATGGATCAAGTGTCAACATCTCAAGTAGCTATTTAGCCAAAGCTTAAGTTTCGAAAAGTGTACATCAGAGACGTTAGAGGTGTTTGGAGGGGAGGGAGAGAAACAAGTTGGGGATTCAGAAGCATGTCAGTTAGATGCGTATGTTTCAATTAGACACATAGAAGAGAGAATTAAGGTGACTAGGAATATAGGAAGGAAGTCTGGTGGAAAACGGTAGAGACAAATTTATTTGAAGTTATGTTGACAGAGGAGTGCCACTGTAAGGTTAGGCTTGGCGACTTTCAAACAAATTTTCATCTTTGGAGGATCTTCCATACTATCAAACATGAATAATACCACACACATTTGCATCTCCACTGTTTCTGTGAGTGAAAGCAAGGAAGTGTATCAATTACTACTCGCAAGAAACATGGTAACTTTTACTCCCTTATTTCTAATACAGAGAAGTATAATAATTATGGACTTATTTGTGAATATATCCTATCACTTTAACCTCCATGGATGACAAATGTGATGTATCGATGAAGGCAACAGTATCAAGTGCCAAAATAAATGTTAAATTTATTAGTAGTGTTTCTTTAAGCAACTATAGCAAGGCTTGAAGGTTTTTCAATCGACAGGCAGGGCAAATTTTAATAGGAAAGGAGAGTGCCACTAGATAAAATTCCTGGATTGAGGCGCATACAAAACGACTAATCTTACAATGAAAGGTAAGAAATTTGTGTGCATGTGTGTGAGAGAGAGAGAAACATGATTATATGACATATCTAGTGTACTCCAACAAAGGATGCCAAAAAGACTTGTGTGTGTATAATATAGCATATAAACAATATTTCTAGAGCACTAAAGAACGCCAATGAGACTCATGTATCATACAGAATGAGTAAAGTTTGTATTGTATAAGCACTCTTTTTTTTTTTGTCTATAGATGAAATGGTATAGAAATTCGCACACAACTATGAGGTCCTGGGTTTGAACCTAAGACATGGTATTCAGCCTAACAATATCGGCATTTTGCCAGTTGAGCTAGATCTTACGGATAAGAACTCTCTTTTAATCAAACCCAACATCACATAATACTGTGAGCATTACATTATTTTATAGTTTTGTAGCATGCAGATTTGCAGAGTAAGATAATAGGACACAACCAAATAATGCATCACATCAAGTATTAACTCAAGACTTTTTTCTCCAAAAATAGCCCAACAACAACAACCCAACTTTATCCCACTAACTAGGGTCGGCTACATGGGTCAAACGACATCATAACATTCTATCATATAACATATCTCATCATAAATTTGATGTTGCAAATATAATTATAAAACAGTTAATTTCCATTCCATATGCATTGTGCCTTAATTTACCTTTTCCACATGAGCATGAGCAACTGGATTACGACTCGCTTCCTTGAGACGCTCGACAGAACTAAAATTACAATCTAAGCATTCTTCGTGCATAATCATTAATTCTTCAGCTACCTATATAATCAGAAATGAGCAAGTAAACAATGTGGACACATACATGCAGGTATTTTCAATAAGTCTCAAGTCACAGAATACGCAAAACACAGGCAGAAAGGTTTAAAAAAAAGGTCACTGGCTGCAATTTAGGCACAACATCAATGTATTTTATGACTATGTGACTGCAATTGAGAACTCGCATTTGTAGTCGGCTCAAGCCTACTTGAACAAGATTCTCTGCAATATTAAGGATCATGAAACAAGTGTAATTGCAGATTAAATCCTTGATTAGCAGAGTTGAGGGTCAAACAGTGTTGTCAATAGCATACTGCGGAAAATAGTAGTTTGATCAAATTCTTCTAGCATCCTAATAGTGGCTATTTGACAACTCTTTGTACTAATAAAATAAGCAATAAATAGGCCAGAAATAAATTAACAAATTTTAAAACAATAAAAGGAAAAAATACAAACCTCTTCAACGCTTCCATCTTGAATCTCTAGATTGAAAGAAAGCATGCCTTCATCGAGTAAGGCTTCTAGGTCATCAATATAAAGCGGCTCTGGACAAAAAATAAAAAAATAAAAAATCAGAATAACATAACATTAAAATTTATAAAAAAGAAAGAAAGAAATTAGGCGATGAATAAACCTTTGGATTGAGTGAACCAAGAAAGAACGTCGGCGGCGAGTTGTTGAGCTTTAAGGTGAGAGTTACGGCCACCCCATTCGCGTTCAACGGCAGTTCGGAGCGCCGACCAACGGCTCAAAATCAAACCAATACCTTCGTTGAATAGTTGGATTGATTGTCCTTGGAGCACTTTAGAACTCGACATCTCTGTGAATATAGAAGTAGGAAGAGGTGAGAATTAGGGTTTATGTATCTAGGCGGAGAGAAGACGCAGAGTTGTAGAAGTGTTCGTTCTCTCAAAGCTCAATTTGGTTTTCCTTTATTATGCGTGAGCAATTGTTTCTCGGGTATTCAAAACAGTATCTATAGCCCAGCGCCCAAACGCATCAAACTAATATTGGTTTTAGAGATATTTGTTACGGATTTCTTATCAAAATAAACTAACACAGATATAAATTAAAGTTATTTTGTATATTCACCATAATTAAAATCGTTTTTTCTGAAAAATTATTCAAAACAATTTTTTATTTGAAATATTTTTAATTTTTTTTTAACTAAACATAAAAATAAAAATTTAAAAGTGATATTTTTTTTGAAAAAAGTTATCATTTTCAAAAATAAATTGTAATAAATTGACTCTTTTTCCTGCTTACAATGGTGGAATCATTTGAATGAATTAAAATATTTAATGAACTCTTAATTAAAAACTACAAATTATATTGAAGTTATCTCATAGGTAATATATAGGATTATCATAATAGACAATGGTTATCATATAAAAGAGTCTGAAAGAGATATGTCCAAATTATGTCTATTATTCAATTGTGATCACATTAAACATCAAATTAGATTGGGATATAAATTTTTAGTAAAAATTCTGATAAAAAACAAACATACCAAGCAACGGTTAAGCGAAACTTTGTTACTTTATTAGACCAAACGTATTTGTTACTTGTAACAGATCGATCTGAATGATAGTTTTTAAATTTGTTTGTTGAATCAATATACATTAGTTTACAATATTTTTATTAACTTACAATTTATTGGACCGTTTGATTATCTTAAGTGCCCCATCTTTCAACTATGACATGTTTGAGTGTTGTGTTCTTCGTACTGGTCTATTGAAAGAGTCCTTAAGAAGAACATAAGGTGGATATAAAAGGAGTTGTTTTGGATACCTTGGATCATCATCGAATAAATCATCGAATAAATGTGCAAAGTAAAAGGAGGTGGTTGGGAGTATTTCTAAAGATTACAAAGTGTTGAGTGGAGAAAGCTAGAATGGAATGTGAAGATTTAAGGAGTTTTTTGTGTGGATAATTTAGTGTTTTTTTTAGGAGCTAATTTGGATATTTTGCGAAAAATCCACCTAGTAGAAAGGTCAAGGAAATGATAAATTCTAATACATTGTTGAATTCCACTTCACCGTTGAATATTATGGCATTTTTGCAATCTCAAAGTCACATACAAATATATCCAAAATTGAATATTTATTCTTAATCAAATAAAGGAAGAGAAAGACAAATGACAACGACATCATGGCTTTATATAGGAGACAAGAAATCAAACCAACATTTAAAGTCATTTAAGGTAAAGCCTCAACCACAATAGTTTCCACCAATGGAGTGAATTCCTGTTAGTTTTAGGAAAACAACATTTAAAGTTAATATTGGATCCATTAGTCATTCTTAATGCCCACGTCTTTCGACTTTGATGCTCGGGTGATATGTATGGTACCAACTTATCAGACCACTTAGTCATCCTATGTACTCACACCCTTTAGCCTTGACGTTCGAAGATTGTGTTCGGTATCAAATCTATTGGAGTGTTTGACCAACCTAAGAATATAAAAAAGGTCGATACGTATTCGAAAATAGGGTGGAGATACTAAATGCATTAGTTACCTTGGAAGACAGCTGACCAATAGCAATTAGGTTATCCTTCGCTGATCCCATGTGGCATGGCCAATCCTATAAGGCATGCTTCTGACACACGTGTCCTTATTTCGTATCATCTCAATCTTTAATATGTATTAAAATAATATGGAAATCACACGCTCAAATTAAGATTGCGCTTAGGATAGGTGCAGGGATGATTAATTACGGAACCACTATATAAATTTATCCATATTTTTTTGATTCAAAAATAATATTTTATTGCTAAGAAAACAAGACACAATTATAAAGATAAGATAGCAAAGAGACTAAACACAACCATGATCAAAATCATATAATCCAACCATAAAAGTTTCTTTCACATGTTCAAAGACAAACAAACCAATTACTTTAGATTGAGATGCCATAGTCTTTATATTTATCCGAATACATTTTATTTTTTCAACTTAAAACTCAAATTGACTATATATGATTTATCGAAATTAACTATAAGTATGATAATTTTTTTACAAGTAAACATAATACTAATAATGTTGACAGTTATCTTCAATTCTAAGACATTGCATGCCTCCATTTTTAATTACATTCGCGACTTGATTCGTTATATAGTTTAAAAAGTTTGGTTTTCAATTTTTCTTTTTTTGTTCAACAAGCTCAGTTTTAGATGAAGATAGAAATTTATGTTCCTAATAATAATTCAGGTCAGTCACTATACATTTGAATCAATATCAATAGGTTACAAAAGAAAATCGAATATATTCTTTAGTAATTTATGTTATTTGTGAAAGTAAACCAAGTGGTTAATAAAATCCAATTAGAATCAAATAGGTGTGAGTCCAAATGGCTAAAATTATTCTTGGTTCAGATTTTATTTAAAAAAAATCTCATTCGTAAAGTTGATAATTAAAATCCAACATGAACTTAATTATTTTGCCTTTACATGAATTGTGGGACTAGTATTACTACGCAAGCAAAACACAGATGAATTGTTTCACCTGTAACTTTTCGTGCAAGCAATTCCATTAAATACTTCTATATCTTTTATTATCACTATTATTTTCATCAAATCATTAATGTCTAAATAAGAAAAATAAATTATTCATATCACATTTATTAACCAAATTGTGAAACTGAACAAATGTGAACCAAGAGAATTCATTGTCCTCTGCACTACATCAAGGTACCAACTAGAAATATTTGCATCAACAACTTTGATTTTATTGACAATCCTTGATGAACATACTAGTCTATGATCTCTTCTAGATGATGTGTATTCCAGTATCAAGTCATGTGATACAGGAAATCAGGAGTTTTGAACCTGGGATCTGTAGATGTCATGACCGGAAGTAGCCGGAGTTACAGGAGACAACCTGACAGAGAACGAGTACGGCACTGCAGGAACCAAATACTGGTCGTGGACGCATGGAGACCAACTGTCATCTCCACCTAAACCCATGTGCTTGTGGTCCAGATGGATCTGTAATATCATCAAACAATGAGATATCGACACACCCGATCCGATCGAGAGATCAAAGATGGTAAATCAAGTAATAGTAATAGCAGTAGTAATATAGTTTTTTTACCAAAGTTGATATAAATAACAAAAAGAAATATTGCTACCTTCTATTGATATGAACATTCAAATCACCTAATTGCTCAAAAATTAATTTGTATTGTATGATCTACTCACTCTCTCCCTTATTATCCAGTGTTGAGATTTCTCTCTTCCTTGATATAAGACTCTTTTCAAAATTACACATACATTAATAATTTTGGGGCACTTGTTAATCATCTAAAGATAGAAATAATACATTAGAAAGTGCATTGGAAATTGAGTATTTAATTTTTGAAAGCTCAAATTTTGTTTTTTCCAATACAAAATTTCTACTTTTGTATTGTTAACAAGTGCTTAGCATGATCCATAATTTATTTACAAAAACACTTATGCGTAATTTACAATTGAAATTTAATGTTGCAATAATTGTAATGGTAATTATGGAAAGGTAAGCACATATTTGACAATTTTAATGTTGCACCTAATTTTCTTATTACCCGTGAATTTTGTAAGTGGGTGTTGTTATGATAAGCATGGAGGGAGTGAAGTAATCCATGTCAGAAATCACATAACACAGCCACTATGTACAAAATGTAGCAAAAACTAGATGAATGCATCTAGTTTCAAATATGCACATCTACCAACTTTACCGCCTTATTCTTTGGCCCCAAATGTGGTTTTTTGTCTGACCTTAAAAAAAGGGATATCACATCTACACCTTAATCTATCAACATTTTATGAAAATTATATTGCTAAACTAGAAAAGTAAAATGATACTTATTTTTATTTTGCTAAAGCGACATTTATTTTGGTACAGAGGGAGTAATACATACCTCAATGCTATCTCCTTTAACGAGCTCGTCATCGTGTGCGGCGCGGTCAAGTTCTGAAGTGCTATAGTAGCTAGCACTCATTTGCATGGTTGGAGAGCTACCATACTTTGAAGCATATATTCCAAAACCACTTTTGTTTAGAAAAGTTGCCCATCTAACGTCTGCCCTTCCGCCACATTCGCCAGGAACAATATAAGGAACATGCAACTCATCAACATTCTTCTCATATATTGCAACCTGCGCAGCCGCCTTTCTATCTGGATAACACTCAAACGGCCCTCTTCCATACCAACTTACTTGATCAAATGATTTTTCTAAGTTCATCTCGATTCCCACACGTGGCAAAGGAGGAAGATCAGCATTTGGTTTCACATTGCAATCCAAAATGACATCGCCAGAAGCATAAATCGTATATGCCATGTCTGTTGTAAATAAAACTTTTGAAGCCTCCTCACCCTTGGTAACACCATGGAAAACCACCAGCACTTTCACCATGTTTTCGGTCTTATTCTGAACAGAACAGCTCTCAGCAATAAAGTGGACACTATCAATTCCAGCAGCTTTCCACTTGGACAAGTAACTATCAGGTCCTCCTCCTTTATCATTGTCGATAGAAGCTCGCCAAAAACATGGGTGTATTCCCTTATTCATAACATGTAGTCCTTTAACCTAACAATTATCAGCATAGTATAATTATCAATGTTTTGTCACGATTCAAAACAACTGTCAATTCAAACAAAATGGAGGAGGACAATTTATGTAAAACTTCTTATGCGGGGCCGCAAACATACAACTCCACAATGAGAGTGAAACAATGATGCAAAATAGGGGAAAGGAAAAAACGAACCATAATAAACGGTGGAGGACGCACTTAACGGAGAAAAATCTAAGAGCCAAGAGTTTCCAATTTAATCACAAATTTGACATATAGTGAAAAACTCAGTCTAGATTTACCTTCCAGCTTTCAATTAAGCCTGTTTTAGAGTTCAATGTTATGTCCCAAACATCTTGCTGACCAACTTTGATAGTATCTCCATGTGTTTCAACATTTAGAGTGCCACCACCAATATTGATAGCCTGGGATGATTCATGAAATAGAAAATTTTAAATCACACAACATACATATACATACCTATATATAAAACATATTATATTAAACCTCAATCAGAGTTTTAAATAGCGGTCGCAATCCTGGATATTACGGAGAATCGCAGTCAAATGTAACCGATGCAGCCTCAATCGTGCTTGTGTTGCGATTTCGGCAACATAAAAAACCATTATGTCGCGGCCTAGATCTCAGTTGCAGACCTTTTATTTAAAACCCTGATCTCAATACTCAAAGTCAATATTACAAAGATGTAGGCTTCAGTTCTAAAATATATGAAAAATATAAATAAAAAAAATTACATGAGAAACAATGTCTCTCTTAGCAGGCAGTTGAACTTGAGAAGTGGAAACAATATGACCAGCTTCAACCCAGCGCGTAGAATTCAAAAGCTTAGCAGTAATTGTCAAGAATATTTCTTCTTCTGATGATGAATTCCATAGAGAATACCATGGACCTGATTGCCAATCGACCGCATAACTGCTCTGGGGCTTTATAGAGGGAAGGCTCAACTTACCAGATCCAAGGTTGTATCCATTTGCAGAAATATTCCAGCTGAATTCCAATCCTTCTGTTGTTTGAAAAAAATGAGTATTTTTTATCTGCAAAAAAATAAAATTAAAATGAATTATCGACTACATATTTGACTTAGGAAACACAAAATTGCAATGAATTATGAGTACCTCTAATTTTCCTTCATTTAAAGTCACCTTGATTGGTTGGTATAAGTACTTGACTTCTGAAAAAATAAAAACAGCAAAGCCATGACAAACCATGTAAGCGATGAAAAATGCATAGAAATCCTAGGAAGCGGTGTGTCACAAAATGAAAATGTTGTCAATCGTGGACGAAAGAAAACTGCAGTTTGTTCAAACTATGCTTGACTACAGTGCTATAGTGTTGTTCAAACTATGCTTGACTACAGTGCTATAGTGTTGTTGTAACCGCTATATGATAATACCTTGTACTAAATAGCATATCGCAAAACAATAGCGAGATTTTCAAATTTCACTACACATTAGAGCTATAGTGCCACTATGTGACAACACTGCAAAGTGATAAAATCTGTCAGCTTACCATGTAAAACAGGATGAGCAGTTCGATCAGGAAATGTGAGACCGTTCAAACAGAAATTCAAGTCATTGGGAATATCTCCAAATTCACCTCCATATGCCCAATGCTTTGTGCCATCTGCATGAACCTTCCACAGAGCCTATATGCAATCAAAGTACAAAATCCAGATAAAATAATTCACTTTCAAGCAATGGTAATTATTCATCAATTGGTTGTCGTTTTATTTTTTCACTGTAACATTAAATAATGTATTTCAATTTTGTTCTTAGATTAATATTTTGTGTATCACTCTCAACTCATTATATTTCATTATGCATTTATGACAGTTTTTAATAGCCAATAGTTAATTACACAGTTCTATAAAATTGTTTCACTTATTCATTCATTTATTGTTTTTCTTTATCTATGTGAAAAAACCTTAACGACTCTTATTTCGGAGCTAAGGGAGTAGTATTCAAGGACCACTGACCTGATCAACCCAATCCCATATAAATCCTCCTTGGAGTCCAAATGTGTTGTCAATTGCTTCCCAATATACATGTAGATTCCCATTGCTGTTTCCCATTGCATGTGAATACCTGCCATTTGAGTTGCACATCACAAACAAAAAAACTATCATTATCTATCATTGAACACAATTTGGAACAGTAGAAATCAAGTCAATATTTTGTTCGCGTGAAATTGGAAATCATACTCGCACAATATCAGAGGACGTGTTTCGTTAGGATCATTGGCAATTTTCAACATGTCCCAAACACGCATGTACATAGGGCACACAATATCAGTGCATGGAGTTCTTGATCCACCTCCTTCGTAATGTACCACCCGCGAAGAATCTCTTCCTCGAATCCAACCTGATGCATTAACAGACGGGGAAAGAGATCAATAAATAAGATTCATGAACAAATTTAAAAAAAAAAAACTTGAATGGAAGAACCTACCGGCCATAGCAAAATGATTTGTTCCGAATCCAGATTCATTCCCTAAAGACCAAGAAATAATGCAAGTGTGATTTTTATCCCTCTCAACCATGCCAATCACACGGTCCAACATTGCAGTTGCCCATACTGGTTCCATAGTAGGATGCTTGAGATGTTTAGAATAATCGAAACCATGTGTCTCAATATTAGCTTCATCTATCATGTACATGCCAAACAAATCACATAGCTCGTACCAACGTGGATGTTGAGGATAATGGCTGTTCCTCACGGCATTAATATTGTTTTGCTTCATTAAGACCAAGTCCTGTAGGCACATCAATCATTAATGTCTGAAAAGAGAGGACATCTAACATGTTGGCCACCATTAATAAATGAACTAACAAACTTAGCAAGAAATGATTTGACAAATATTAGGTTTCTATATTAGACCTAACTCTTCATAACAAAACCGGCTTCTAAGGTGGGAAATGCATTCTTTATAAACTATGTCCAAGCCTTATCAGTTTTCAATATGGAGCTTGGGTTTTTCCAAATACACTCTCTCATGCCTTGCACTATTGAGCTTGATGCATAGATAATATGGTGGTGGCTCGAACTGATAAGCTTTAATACCATGTAAGAATTGTTTGTGTCAATGTTGTGTGTCATATGACAACACATAATTTACATTTATAATCATAGAAGGAATCAAGTAATAATTATATCGGATTAAATTAAATCTTTAATTTGTGTAAACACTATGTCAAATTTTTAGATGCTACTATTTACATAATAATAAGCACGTGTTAAATATGCTTTCTACAAACATCAACCAAAGCCTTTTTCCACTAGATGGGTTTGAAAACATGGGCCAAACAACGCCTTAACATCATGTCATTAATCGAGTCCAATGATAGACCATTTAAATCTAAATATCTCTAAATGATTTAACCTACACTTCCTTGATCTCCTTAGATTAGATACAAAAGAAAACACAAGAAAAGCAATACCTTGACCATGCAGGATTCTATGTTTGCCTTTCCAACTTCTGGATGATGTTCATGCCTGTTCACACCTCTTATTACAACGGCATGTCCATTAACAAGCAGTTGTTTGTGGGCTTTAGATACATTTTTGAAGCCTACTTGACATGATTCACAGTCAACAACATGGCCAGATTTATCTTTGAGGACAACAACTAATGTATAGAGGTATGGCTGTGAGAAATGCAAACAAAAGAAGCTTTAGAGAAAAATCAAATATATCAAAATAAACATTTAATCACAGAAAAATGCTAGTCATTGGCCGCAGAAAAATAAATTGAGACAAAAATTACATGGGAAGAGGGTGAAATGAGATGAAACTCAGTAAACATCAGCAAGATCACAGTCACGGTATACACATTGGACGCAAAATCGTCATAACCACTATAACACTATTTATCAACAGTAACTTAATCTAAATTAATGTTCAAAGTTTTAAATCATTGATTTACTAATCAATGAATAAACTCAATTATCCATACACATAAAAGTGATTGAAATTTCTCACTTGCTCTGCTGACCAAAGCTTTGGTGATTGAACTTTTCCCACGAGTGTATAACCATGAAACCCTAATGGTGCAGTTGTTGGTTGGAATGTAATGTCAGCTACATTAGATGAAAGTAGATCAGGATTCTCATCAGAGGATTCCCAGCTTCCAGAATCATATAGAGTAGCTTCTATGGTGTAGTTTGTAAGAACATTATCCTTTGATGTGTCTTCTAATCTATCTATTTTTACTTCAACCTGTATAATGTATGCATGAGTTTGATAATATCAGATCTCCAAAACAACAATTACATACAGATATAAATAACATCTTCCACAAACAAGACTAGTTACAGATACATATAAATAATTTAATAATGACATGAAAATAAGCAAGAATATTTTTCATAAAATGTTTATCCTTACCAGCATCTCCGCATAAGAAAAATCTTCAGCAAGGTTTGATTTGAAGAAATAGTCAGCGATAAATACCTAGACATGTCAAATATTTTCAAAGATGTAAACATCAAGCAAGAAAAATAAAGTCAAAACAAAAATTAAATAACACACGTAAATAAATCATTCTCAACTTGAACTTTCTAGGACATTTAGTCTTAAATGAGGTGCATTCGGTATGTAATCTTTACTCTTTTGTTCTATAAAACATTATATAATCTCATTATAATACTGAAAAAATGTCAGATCTGGGTTCGCTGCAGTTGCGAATTCACGCAGTTTGACACAAATGAGATCTCAGCCGTTCATTTCAGATCGAAAGGTCCAAATCAGTTACCGACGCAGTAACTACGTGGAATCCAATTCCAAAAATGTCAGCATCACATTTTGATTGTCATGTTCTATACATTAAGATATTTCTTTTAAACCTTTGAGAATCAGCAATTAACTTACTATGATGAGAATGCTGCTCATAAGAGAGACAAGAGAAAGCAAATAGTTGTTGAGTAGAAATTTACAGAAAACTTAACAAACCTCGGGCTTTGCTAGAAGAAGAACATCACGGTGGATACCAGATAACCGCCAATGGTCCTGATCCTCAAGGTAAGAACCATCACTCCATCTAAACACTTGAACGGCCAAAACGTTCTTCTCATCTGAACCACATGGATGACAAAAATCAGTGATTTCAAACTCTGCAGGTAGCCTGCTGTCTTGACTGTCCTTGCAAAAATAACAAATTTTTGTTAATGAAACCATTAGTTGATTGATTTAGAAGATTCTTTCATAGTATATTTGTTCTTCAAAGAAATCATGTAATATTAGTAAGACTCTTTACGCCAAACCAAAATCTTTTAACTGAGTTGATAAATAAAGAAGCGAGATATCAACTAGCAAACATGTCATTGGGTTTGTGAAGTGTTGTTAAATAGCGGCAATATCAGCGCCATACTGCTATAGTATAGTGGAATTTGAGCAAACCGTTATTGTTCTGCGGCGCTATAACGTTGTTGCGTAGCGAGTTTGAAGTAACCACTATATTTCACAATCCGCAATTGACAACACTGGATTTGTTAGTACCCATACCAGAGAGAGTTATACCTGTATCCTATAGGATGCCCGTTTATCCATGCACAAAAGGCTGAATCAACTGCTTCAAAATGCAACAAAATTCTTCTACCTATAACAATAAAAAAATGTTATTAACAAGTAATTTAAACCAAAAACGTAGGAAATAAAAAATTAAACAACTGACAGGATTGCAAGCTATCAGAGTAATACAAATAGACAACATATTTGCTATATAAGATACCAAAAATAAATGGAAAAGATTGCAGAAACAGCTCTTGGAATAATTGCAACATCAAGAACCATCACCGCTCATAACAACCCATGTTTTCGCAATACTCAATGACATTTATTACATTATTACAAAAAATAGTCCAACAAACTCATTGTATAATATAGCATAATTGTATTTTATGTACAGTGTGTTGTAACCAAGTGGTTAATGAGTTTTAGTTAAGTACAAATTGTTCACAAGAAAACAAATTCAAATCCTAGCTGAAACAATTATTGATCAAACTTTACTTATCTATCGGTCAAACTCCTAATTACCAGTCATTTTCCCTTGAAAAATGGAAGGTTAAAACCCAAAAAAGTACAATGTAATTTAGACACAGAACTAAGAGCTAAAAAAAAAACACCAAAAAAATAACAATGTTACAAGAATTGAATCATACCTTCCCAATCTTTAGGAAGTTGGAAGTACTCTCTGTAGCAGCCAGTAGGATTTTCATCAGGAACCAAAGGAGGATCTAGTGGAAATGGATATGTAACATTTGTATATATGGGACGGTCAAATCCATGCAGCTGCCAATTTGAAGGAACTGTCCAATTTTGAGGAAAGTAATCAGACATGGATGACTAAATTCAGCACTTGTTGTGATAAAAAATGACATTAATCATTTTCAATACAAAATACAATACAACAAAACATGTGACCAAATACAATACTATGCCTAATGTAGACTAAAGAGGGCTTCCTAAGGAAATTAAAGAAAAAATTATCAACGGTTAATAGTATTACGATACATGTGAGTTGTATCTCGTTTCGATACAATACTAAACTCAATCGATATGAATCTCTAGGGTGTATCTATTTTAGACAAGAATTCCATCTTGAATCTTGATTGATTATAATGAATCCAGAGTCACTATGATAAATCCCGAACCATTCTAGTGAATAACTACCTAAACTTAGTATAACTAACCATTTTCTTTGTCAACTAAGAATAGTCCGTCACTTTTCTTTTCTCATTTGATTTATGACTTGAATCTTGAATTATTTTGATTTCGTATATGATTTATCTACTTATAATTTTGCTATGTCAGCTTATTTTTACTTAAAAAGTATCTTAATTTTATTAGTAATACATCTTACATCTTACATCCTAACATATATACTGCTACAAGAGATAATACACTGCATACAAATGAATCATCTACTTTATCTATATATCTATAGATGGACAAAAACACTTGCACTTACCAGGTAAAGAATTCCACTCTGAATCCTGGAACTCAGTTTCATAAAACTTAGAAGGGACATTGTTGGGATTGGAAGCAATGAAAAATTTCCAATATCCAGACAAAGATTTAACAAAAGGCAAGTCTTTGACCCAAAAAGCAGCACTATCAAGAGCTCCATTGACACCATCATCTTTCCAAACAGCAGATTCAGATACCAGATAATCCACTTTGCTGCGTCGATACCAATATTTCAGAGATCCTACACATATCACAAAATTCCATGTTATTTAAATACAACAGAATAAAAAATTGTTAAACATATAACAAAAAATACAACAACTTTAGACCTTATTTATTTTTAAAAAAGAAACTATTTAACAGACATTTTACAGAAGTTCACTAAGTGGTCATTTATCTCCAAAGCCACAATAAATTTTTTTGGCCTTAATTCATGTGCAGTGAATAATTGATTCATTTTCAACCAAAACTTATACATCCCCAACTTCATTTTTCTGAAAAAATTGCTTCATTTTCTTCTAACACTTACACATCTCAACTTTTTTCTTAAATAATTGGTTCATTTTCTACCAACAATTATATCAACTTCATTTTTCTTAAAAGGTTTCAATTCAATTGGCAATGTTGCAGACATTAAAAAATACATAAAAATATAATTCTGTGAATACAATTTATCGGGAAAAATAAAAACATATCAACAATTTTCTAACAAAAGTAGATACACCCTTTTGAAAAGAAAAAGAAAAATCAAATTATGGATTCAACCAATGACTACCCAATCTATTAAATCAAAACCCAAAACATGATTTAAAAGAAAATCAAAGTGAAGAAAAAAAAAAAAAAACTTTAAGATGCAAGAAAGATGGAAAGAGGTTTGTGATACCTTCAATAGATTCATGGCATTGTAAATGAACATGTGGGTCCCTTTTTCTCCATTTGATGAATGATGGGTCTTCCCAAACCTTATAACCATTGTTTGGAGCAAGGAGGAGTGGTCCAATCAAAGAAGAAGATGGAGAAGAAGACATTATCTCTAAACTAAAGTGTTTTTGGAACAAAATGAAGATTAAGAAGAAGACGATGTTAGTTTTTTTGATTGAATTAAAGATGAGTCAAAGGTTTTGGATTTGTGCATGTTGGTGATCAAAGCCAATGGAAGCGCCACATTTGTTGCCGTTTAATAGTTGTAGTGACGGTGGTGTGTATGGTTTTCTGCTAAGTGTTACGACTCGTCGTTTTGGGAATTGTTTTTTTTTTCTTTCAATTCATTTTCTTTTTTGTTCGTTAATTGGATTATTCTCTTTGTTGGGTGATGACAATTTTTATTACTGTTTGATTTTTCTCATTTTCCATGTGTGTTAATAATGTTTCACTTGAATTTATCATATTGAGTGTAATAGTTATGCATGGAGCCAATCATCTTATTACTATTACTGTTTGTATTTATTATAACTGCTTTTTTTTTTTTTAAACTATCAAATATTGACGAGTAAAATTAATTTACTCTCATGGTGAATGTATATTTTTTCTCTTTACTATCTGCATGTTACTACAGGATATATGAACAAAGGCAATTTCAGAATGTTTTTGTTACAATAGGCAATTTCAGAATGTTTTTGTTACAATAGGCAATTTCAGAAAGTACTCTTATGTAAAATCTGAAGTAACCTAAAGCAAAATAGGGTAGTAGAATACTTTTATATAAATTAAATGTTAACGGGAAAAGCATGTTGTAGACATTATTGTCGGGGGAAACCTAACTGCAAGGAGTGTTAATGTGCTACCCATATTGCGTGAGTAAGATATATAATTTGGACACTAGTAAAATAAAATAAAGATGGTTATAAGTGGAGATGGGATAAGTGATGCAAATTATATCATTCAATATACCAGCGAACGTAAGATAAACATCAATTTGAGTGCTTAGCACCTTGAAATTTAAAGCTTGAATAAAGACAATTTTCATGGTAAGCTGGATTTACGCTTGTGTGGTTTGAAACAGTCACCTTGGCAATGGTACAAGAGTGTTAATTCGTTCATCCATTGACTTGTATATGTTATTAATGACAAGCTTATGTCTTTTTCTTTTCTTTCTTTTTTTTTTTTTTAATAAAAGAATGATATGTTCGTCTTCAAGACATGTTGGTCCTTTTAATACTGAAATATCTTAGAGCATAGTTTAAGATGGAGATGAAAATATTTTAAGCATTAAGATTAAAGGCAACCTACGCTGAATTTCAAAATTGTCGCCAAATATCTAATTACACGCAAAATTAGTACAAGCAAACTTTGCATAAACCTAAGCATGCCACATAATTGGTTACAGACAAAAGCAGTTAAATGACACTCAGTACTCCTTTGTACATTGAATTGCACAGATGAGACAAAGGAGAAAAATATAACCAAATTAAATCTACCACTATACAGAAATTTAGAATGCCGGATAACCTATTCACAGAATAACAGCCAAGAGCTAATTCATGAAACAAAAAAACAGGTTTCCATTCATGTACAGTGGTTTGGTCAATGTCTGGAAGCCGAATGAGATTGAGTGGTTAGATAAAATGATGAGCAGGGTAGTTTGCCAGGCACATCACGAGCTATTACATTCAAATGTTGAAAATATAAACATTTGCATTTGTTCAATCATCATCAATCACAGGCTAAAAAAGGGTAACTATGAAGCTGAGACAACACAAACAAAATGGGAAACCTTTCCTACAGGAACATTGGTCGGTTGTGACAAACTACTCAGTTGCCTCAACTGTGCCGGTTCTGTACACAATATTATAGACACAACTTTCAACTTCTACTCATTGGTTTCCATAGGCATTGGAGTAGTTGTCTGCTCCCCTCCTGGATTTGGGGTAGCAGTCTGCTCCCCTGCTGGAGTTGGGGTAGCAGTCTGCTCCCCTCCTGGAGTTGCAATTTGCTCCCCTCCTGGATTTGCAGTTTGTTCCCCTCCTGAATTTGCAGTCTGGTCCCTCTTTGGACGGGGCTTTCTGAAATATTTTCCGCAGAAAGATTCGGCTGTGTCTGCATATTTCTTCCTTACAAAGCTTTCAAGGCACTTGCGGTAAGAAAAGTCTTCTTTCTTACCATCTTTTAAAACCACATAAAAGCATCTGCTCTCCTGAAAATTGCTGTGTCTGCTAACCTGTCACCACAAGTCCTCCCGACATTAAAGAAAGGAAAATATAGAGATGGACAGGTGAAAGTCACAACATAATGTATAGCATAAACTGAAGCTGATACACAAATGAAAATACGATGTATAGCTAAAAAGGCACAGAAATAGAATTAGAGGATACCATGACATGGTCAATTCCGACACCCATTTTTGTTTCTTTATCTGGATGATGTTCAAAGACATTGTCAAGCACATATTGTTGGTCTTCGGCAGCTAGTGGATCGCCATCATTGTACCTTTACACATGAATTTATTATCAGAAAAATAAGATAAAAAATGCAGCAGCTTTTTGTTATAAAACTCAAGTGGGAGATAGGAAAAGAATGAAAGTTGCAAAATGGAAAATAGCAGATATTGACCATAATCCATTATGAAAGCTTCTGCAGGAGGAAATATCATATTAGGTAACAATAGCTGTCACAGCTAATAGTAAGATTTCAGAAATGAAGTAACATGCTGAAAAATTATGGCAGCAGGGAGCAAAACAGCAGGTAAAGTTTCCTAGAAAGGAAGAAATAACACCTTAAATAGTTGCAAGGTGGTTTTTACTGTAGGAAAAGGCACAAAGAAAATCACAATTTATTTTAGCCACATAAAGGCAAAATTCAACATGAGATTTGCACCTACTGAAATTTGCCTCAAAGAACTTACCCTTGTTGTTGCATGATTCTTCTGATGGACTGCACAATAGGTTCAATATCCTTCAGAATATCCTGCTCCTCAGAAGAGTATAAATCCAACCTCGGTCCAGGTGGTCTGGCAGGGCGATTCTTGTTTTTCCAGTCACCAGCATTGGAACCCCAACCTTGTGAACCTTGTGAACCTTCAAAACGGTTTTTCTTGAATGATTCTCTTCCTGGTTTCCCCCATTGAAAATTTTTGTCACCATCAGAATTAGCAGAAGCAACTTGCGAGTCCCATCCACGTGAACTTGCAGCTGGATTTGACTCATTCTTGGAATCCCAAGGTTGGTTTTCTTGTGATTTGGGTTTTCCCCAAGAGCTATTGGCAACTGGCACTTTGGCATCCCAACTGTCCTTTACATCATCAGACTTATGTTCCCAGGTATTGGATTTAGAAGAGTCTTCTTGCATAACGTCAGCCACAGACTTTGATTCAGCTTTCCACTTACCAGAGCTCCAAGAATCCTCTTGGATTTTTTCTGACCCACCATCATGTATTTCATCTTTTTTCTTTCCCCAGGAGGACCAATCATTCGATTTGGGTTTTGTTGCATCTTTGGTTGCACCCCAAGAACCCGTTTTGGGAGAGTCTTGGGTAACATCAGCTCCAGCTTTCCATTTCTGAGAGTTCCAAGAGTCCTCTTGTACTTTTTTAGACTCGCCCTCATGTACTTCAGTTTTACTACTTCTCCAAGCTTTCCAACCACCTGAGTTTGTTTTTAATTCATCATTGTTAGATCTAGAAGAGTCTTCCTGTACTTGATGAGCATTCCACTTTTGACTTGGGTTGGCCTCCCAAGCACCAGACTTTTGAGAGCTCCCAGACACCCATTGGGACCTTTCGGCTCCATCTTGTTCTCCAGATTTATTTCTTCCCCAAGAAGATTGATCACTATTTTGATTTGTATTGGCCCCCCAAGAACCAGACTTTGAAGAGTCTTCTTGAACAACACCAGCTTTCCACTTTTGAGAGCTTCCAGACTCCCATTGGGCCTTTTCTGCTCCGTCCTGTATTCCAGATTTATTTTTGCCCCAAGAAGGCTGATCGCTGTTTTTATTTGTGTTGGGCTCCCAAGCACCAGGCTTTGAGGAGTCTTCTTGTATAACATCAGTTTTCCACTTTTGAGAACTCCCAGACTCCCATTGGGTCTTTACCGCTCCATCATCTGGTATTCCAGATTTATTTTTGCCCCAAGAAGGCTTATCACTGTTTTTATTTGTGTTGGCCCCCCAAGCGCCAGATTTTGAGGAGTCTTCTTGAATAACATCAGTTTTCCACTTTTGAGAACTCCCAGACTCCCATTGGGTCTTTACCGCTCCATCATCTTGTATTCCAGACTTATTTTTGCCCCAAGAAGGCTGATCACTGTTTTTATTTGTGTTGGCCCCCCAAGCGCCAGATTTTGAGGAGTCTTCTTGAATAACATCAGTTTTCCACTTTTGAGAACTCCCAGACTCCCACTGGGTCTTCACCGCTCCATCATCTTGTATTCCAGACTTATTTTTGCCCCAAGAAGGCTGATCACTGTTTTTATTTGTGTTGGCCCCCCAAGCGCCAGATTTTGAGGAGTCTTCTTGAATAACATCAGTTTTCCACTTTTGAGAACTCCCAGACTCCCATTGGGTCTTTACCGCTCCATCATCTTGTATTTCAGATTTAGTTTTGCCCCAAGAAGGCTGATCACTGTTTTTATTTGTGTTGGCCTCCCAAGCGCCAGACTTTGAGGAGTCTTCTTGAATAACATCAGTTTTCCACTTTTGAGAACTCCCAGACTCCCATTGGGTCTTTACTGCTCCATCATCTTGTACTACAGATTTATTTCTTCCCCATGACGGCTGATCAGTATTTTGATTTGTGGCGGCCTCCCAAGCACCAGACTTTGAAGAGTCTTTAATAATATCAGATTTAAACTTTTGAGAGCTCCCAGACTCCCATTGGGTCTTTACCGCTCCATCATCTTGTACTCCAGATTTATTTCCTCCCCATGACGGCTGATCACTATTTTGATTTGTGACGGTCCCCCAAGCACCAGACTTTGAAGAGTCTTCTTTGGTAATATCAGCTTTCCACTTTTGAGTGCTCCCAGAGCCCCATTGGCCCGTTTCAGACACATCAACTTGTATTTCAGATTTATTTTGTCCCCAACCAGACCAATCATTTGTTGTTGTTTTGTTCTGATCTTTATTTGAATCCCAACCATTGGATGTTGAACCATTCAGTAGTTCAAAACTCTCATCAAAGACAGCATCAAATCCAGAGGTATGCTCTGGGGACATACCCCAGTCCATATTATCATCGTCTAGCAAATCATCAATGTCCTCACCCAAACAAGCATTGTTTTCTTCGTCCCCATTGGCAAGGCCTTTGACCATGTTAAGAAAATTGTAAACATCCATCCCTTCAATCTCATTTGACTTTACCTGCAAAAGGAAAAATCAACATTAAAATTTAAAACAATGTTCTCTCTAGAAATAATCAAGTCAAGTATAAAATCCGACTATAGCCAAATACCTCTTTGGGATCCCATACAATATCAAATCTTGATCCTGTACCAACTGCCACATGTTTACCCCAGGAACAGGAGGCAACTATGCTTGACAAAGAGTCTGCATGGCGTTTCTCAGCAGCTCTTTCAAAGCATTTTCGAGGAGTCTGCATGATCACATGTATACAGTAAGAAAAATAATGACATCATACATCTTGTGATTTAAATATTTTAAAGGCACTTACAAAGAGTGTTGCATCAGTGAATGGTACTTGAATATTCAATTGGCGTGCCAGTGTTTTATAACCACCTGTATTAAAACCAACCAAATTCCCACCACAAGTCATACTACTTGCTAAGAGAATGAGATGCTCTCTGAGAACACCTTTTGCCACCATTCTTACTGATGCTGCAAGACGCTGCACACAGCACAAAAGGATAAATAAGAAAACATAAATCCCTAATCTTTGGGGCTACTGATGAGTATACCATGATCAAGTCTCTTTCATCAAACTAAACTCAATAATTGACAATACCATAGCCAAAGTTATTTTGGTAGAAAAATATCACAAAAGGAAAGCTGAGGAAACCACCAAAACAGACAAAAGACAGCATACATGTTACCAGCATTAATGATGTGGCCAGGAGCAGATAGCACAGAAAAGTATGAATGTAGCTATACTCCAAATCAAACTTCAGGATAAATGGACAGCAAACCTACATAAAGATCTAAGCATGATGTTCCAACATCACACATCAGAGGACTGCAAACATTGCATATTGCCATAAATATTGGCCAACTAATTTCTGTCAGAATTTTCGCATCCAAAAATCTGAAAACAAATCTCAAGTTTTATGGACATGGGCCTAGTTAAACTCCACAAGACCAGCTTATAAGATGTGGTTTGCCTAAGCTTAATAAAGTGGAAACATATGCCAACTATATGTCACCGAAGATCATGATTCCTAGTATATACACAGTAAAATGGGAAGGAGGGGAGATGCACTTTCACATAGTAACGAATGAGAAGATAAGCAGCTTCGACAATAAAAGAAAATACAGGAGATTACATCTAGCTGATTTTCAATAAAGATTTGAAACTGAAAGTAAGACCTCCGTATTTACTAAAAGTGCTCAAGCACAAGAAGAAAAGCAGACATATACTTTATTGTTATATTAATATACTACCTCTGTCTCTAAATATAGAACTGCATTGACCAAATCACGGGAATTAAGAAAGTTGATAGTAGTATTAAATTTGTTAACAATTGATATTGTTTTATAATTTTAATCTTCAAGAGAGAGAATAAGTTAATGTTGCCTTCTTGTATTAATATTAGTATAGAAATAATTAATGAAGGTCTTCTTATATTTAAGGACGGAGGTAATATTATTAAAAAGTTTACCTGAATCGCTTGGTCAAAAGTACATGATATCCCCAGTAGTTCTTGAATTTGCTTAATAGCATACGGGGTAGAACGCCTAGTATCAATCAAATGGAGAACAGGAAGGCAGGAATCAAGTATGATCCTCCAAGCATCACCACTTTGTTTAACAGCTTCCTTCTCAAGAATGACATCCAGTGCTAATTCACCATTAGAAGATTTGGAAGGGTTACGAACCCATGTGTTTGTGCCTGGATTAACCCAAATTATATTTGCCGAGCTGATACGAGGATCTCCTATTTATTTATGACAAAAATGGAAAGATTACTAATAAGAACACATGTAAGAAATGAATATATGTATTATTACAAGTGCAATAAATGTGCAAAGCAACAAAAAAATATAATTGCAAAAAAATATGGGAAAGAGAGTAACTTCGAAGCAATTAACATCCTGAAAAGACATTTTAAAGAAAACCCCAACACCCCCAGTTTGTTATTCAAGTAGTTAGTAAGTCAGGAAATGTTAGAAAGGTGGGTAACATTGCATATATAAATGTTAGAAAGGTGGGACAAAGGAGAATGCACGAAGGGTGTGTCCCAAGAGTAGCCTTAAGGAGGAAGTAAAAGCAGAATTCATGATGCATCATGTGTAATCTTTGGCTCAGTTCAAGGATCTAGCACAACTGGTAAGAAGAACATTATTTGAAGAGAGCAATTTGGAACCAAACAGAGGAGAATTCTTTAGCAGGAAAACTATGGGTTTTAACAGGATGACAAGGGAAGGCACCAAAACTGCAACTGGAAAGGAGGCCTCTTGATAAACAACCAGGGCTGGTTCCTCAATCATTGAAGGGAAACTACACAGAACGCAAAGCATGACCAAAGGGAGCACAAAAGAAGGAAGTAGGAGATCCCTCAAATTGCATGAAACAGTGAGAGAAGAAAGTCATGGTGCTGGGGGATTTTAAGAATGGTAATTAAGGGCGGATATAGGTCAGACCACCCAACAATGGCTAACAGCCGTCTAGCTTAATGGGTGTGGTAATGTAATGATACTAGTAGAGGAGAAAGGAGGAACAAATACATCTGTTAGATAAGTCAAGTCAGTAAATGGAGCCAAGAAAGTTAGTTGTAAGAGATTGTGAGTTGGCAAATGAGGTGTGTAGAGAGTGAGTATGAGAATTATCTATCATTATAATTCTGCCTTCCCTCCCTTGATTCTGCCCTTCTCCTTATTGATTCCTACATATATAGTCTTGTCTTACTATTCTCTGTCAGCAAGGCCTTTATTGACTAAGTTGTCATCCCTCTTTCAGAGGATCAATAAAACCACATTAGCATTTGCATTCCTTGATTCTACTCTTCTTATTAGTGGGTTTTGAATGTACAGGATTACACTAGTAGTACTAATACTTTACCTGATTATTGGAATATAAAAGAGTATTAATTCATAGTATGAATTATGAAAAGAAAGTATTAATTAAATCAAGCATTACTCAATATTCTTTTTATCTTTCCCTACCCTATATATTGATTTAACAATAATAGATGTATTGTTCTTCATTGAAATATGAATTGAAAGGAAATTACCTTGGATTATTGTATCTAAAAGAACTGGGCAGATCATGTCAGCAAGGACTTTAGTGGTTTGGTCTAAATCATCACCATCCGGCCAAAGGATTGTTACACAAGGGGTAGAATAATTCAGAGAAGAGCAAGACTCGCTGCAAAGAACAAGACCATAAGTTTTAAGCTGCAAGTGCAAGCATTTTAAAAAGAAAAATAAATAAAGACTATAATGTAAATTGCAATGGTCAAAAGAGAAAGCATGTCATCGTAATCTTCAAAGAAAGGCACTACACATACACCTTTTATCTTTTTTTGTTTTTTCTCTTCTTGTTTACAGGAGACAAAATATACAAAAACATTTAATTTACATATACATATAATTTTTGTATAGAGAAATTAATATTTCTCAATACAAAACCATAACAAAAAAGCATAGATACCTTTCTCTTGCCCATGTTTCAATATATAATTCCCTTATAAACATATCACAAAAATAACATAAAAAAGCATTTAGCTCGATACAGAATCACAGATACTAATGGTACCATTTTCACTTTCTCATATCGTCCAATCCGAACATCCAGAAAATATGGGTTTTAGATCTAACTGACAGCTGGTAACAGGTAGGGTCTTCTTGGTAGGATACTATAGTATGCTATTCACAGTTTTCTTGTTCTCTGCAACTTTTCTCTTGACGGTTTTCTATTATTTTCTATTCACAGGCCTAATCTAATATGGCACCATAGCTTTCTAGTATCTCCAAGACCAAATCCAATAATCCTTTCTCTGAAAATAAATTGTCTTCATCAGATCACTTCTCCCCACCAGATTAGCATCAAATTGGGCTTGTGACCAATGCAACAAAAATCCAGCACATGCAAAGTAGGAGCAACAGGACACCTGCAAACCCACTACCAATCAGCGACTTTACCAAAACTGTGCATCTTTTTGAATTTCAGTTCTGCATCACCGTGTAATCCCTATCTGTTTGGTGTGTTTTTGTATGATACCGCCACCATCAGAGCTGTTGTTCCTGATCTTCCAATCTCTCTCTCACGCAGCAACAGCTGTGAATCCTCGTCAACAATATGTCCTTCCTTTTCTGGTTTTGGGTCCCATGTCACAATATCTAAGTACACTAATTAGTGTGTAATACAGACACAATTTAGACACCAGATTCAGCCACACATAACCCGGTCCTTTTTCCTTCTCAAAATATTCCTATTCCTCTCATAACATGATAAACATGAACTAATTTGTACATGTACCATCAAGGCAAGTTCTAGTCGTAGTATAACAGATGTAGTAAAGTCCCATACCAAAAATACAAGTAATTTTCTTATAAATAAAGAAAATTAGAGGATACTTCCTAGATATGTAACTGGTAATACTCCAAGAATAGGATACGCAACTGATATACCAGCCACCACAACTTACCCAATGGGTTAGATTATATAAATTATCTTAGGGAAATGCTAATAAATGCCCTAAAAGGGCATTGTTGAATAAACTAAAATAGTTTGAAAGGTGTGTATTCAATGCATTGAAAATTGAAATACTTGATTTTTTCAATTGCTAACTACTTTATTTGGAACCCTTAAACAATGCCCTTAGGGAACTCGTTAGCAAGATCCATTATCTTAAGTCCAAGACACAAGAAAGTTGAGCACTTCAATAACCAAGTTATTATGAGATCGTACTAAGAAAATGTGCCTTCAATGTTGCCCTTATAGATGGTTGGTTCAATGGCACTGCCTTTTCAAACTTGCTCAGAAATGAGGCCTTTACTACATTTTTATTTTCATTTTTTTTTTATCATTTTCTTCTTTGTTCCTGATTATGGGCATTTGCTACTGTCCTTAAATTAAACTTGCATCCATTTATTTCTAACGATGCTACTAATTTTATTATAGAACTAAAAACCCCCATTGAAAAAATGCAAGAGAAGAACTTCATATTTAAATTCTATAAAAAATGCATATCAGTAATTGTTTAACAATATTTTACAACTTAAATTTATAGAAAATAATAAAATTAACCATAAGAAAAAGATGGGTAACAAAAAGGACAACAAAAAACAAAAAGTAAGCCAAACAAGAAACACAGAGCATATAAAAAATCTTCCCAGACTACAATTTATCCTTCATTAGATTAACAATTAAAGGAACAAAAATGAGCTCCTATGACTACACTTCCGAATCATATCCAAAGCAATTAATTATAAGCAAGAAAATTAAGAATTTATAGCAGTATATCAAATGTATATGGACAGACTAAAGATTAACCTGAAAAACAATTCAGTTTTCCTAAAAAAATGGAAAACTTTCTTCTTCCGACTAAAGGAATTAAGTCTTTCTTGGCATTTTTGGTAAACTTCAGACATATTGATCTTCAGCTTCTCTAACATCGCCTGCTCAAAATGATACATCATTCATCAAAAGCATATTAACACAATAATGACAATTATATTGAGATAAAAATAATTCCCCTCCCATGAAAGAATAGCAAATTACATGTATTATAATTTATTCTATTTTAATAGAATCAAACTTATGCATTTTTATTGATTTTACTTCTCAGGATCATTAACATATAGTTTTGAACCTCCACTATAAACCAGGGTTATTATACTCAGCTCAGTGCAGGAACCGTATATGTAGCCAGTTCAACCAGCTTATTTTATCCGACGTACAATTCAGCCAAGGTTTATAGTCGACAATTTTTAGGATATCTTTAAAAACTATAGGCTCTACAAAAACCATATCTTCAGTAAATTTAATAGAGTAATATCTTTACCAGTGGTTTCCCCCAAGGTTTTCTTTACTAGTGGTTTACACAAATTGTTCTTAATCTTAAATCTTTTCCACTTCCCCTTATCCATGACAACATTCTCTTATTCCATACGTATTTTGCACTTGTCGACATTTTATTACCCAACATTCACTATAAAGATCTCTCATTGTATCTCCATCAATCTTCTTATCAATTTCAGATCTCCAAAATAATACTACCTAAATGCTAATAATAAGGAAGAAAAATAAAAGCAGTAGCAGATGATTAAGGTTATCCCAAAATCCAGCAAAACAGAGGTTAGATTAGGTTTAGGCATAACATTAAACTTGTTGAAGTTGTGGGATTTAGATAAAAGGAGAGAAAATAATAAGGGTTTTAATATTATTGATAATAGCTTTATGCTAACTTTATTACAAAAGACTCAATACTAATATTTATTTATAAAGAAACATAGACTCAATCCTAAATCAGGAACAAGTCATAATAATAATAAGAGATATTCTAAAATATCTATATGATTATAAATTGATCCTAAAAAATAACTCAAGATACTCTAATATAATATATAATAGATATTATAAGATACTTTCTAATATTCTAACATTTTCCCTCAAGATAAAACTTACTAAGCTTACAAGAAAACAATGTATTGTTCCGCAAAAGAATAAAAGTGGATGGAAAGGCAACTCAAGGATTCAGGTGAAGTCCAAGAGAATTGCTATAAATAAAGCCTAGCCAGATTGATCATCAGTCTGAGAGAAATTCATGGCAAGCAATTAAACAAAGCAAGGTTCGTCCTAAAAAATTGCATTTGGAAGCTTCAAACTAATAATATCAGAGACTCAAAATATTTAAATTTGAATTTGCTTCAAGGAAAGAGACGCATGCTTCAGAGAGAGAAAGGAAAGGTTAGTACATTTGAGACAAAGATGGAGCCTGTGTATCTGGGACAAATTGTCAAGTTGTATGCATGTAGCACGAAAGAAAAAACTTCAAACAGATCTGGAACCCAGAAGGAAAACCCAATCTAGACGATTGAAACACTATGCTAGAAGGCAGACAGACGCGCCTGAGCTCGAGGATGTCGGTGGTGGCGTGTGTGATGAACATGGCAGATATTGGAGGCACATGAACGTACGTGGAGCAACTTTTGGCCTAAAAATTATGGGTTGTGTAGATTGGGAGATTCCACACACAATGAAAGTGGTTGTGTCGAAAAACTTTTCCAGCGGCAACCGCATACGGAAGGCAGCAGCAGACGACAGATTATAGAGGTGGCAGGTGTAACTGTAGCCCAAAACTGGAATACAAGGGAAGATTCAGAACCAAGAAGCCAATGAGAGTTCAATGAAAGAGATTGTTTCTTAAACGGCTGCCGGAAACGCCGTCACACGGGGTGAAGAGTGGCGACGCGTGGATCTGACGTGCGGTGGCTTAAAGCGACGCGCTTTGAGGTGTGGGTTGATCTGGAAGAGGTGAAGCTGATGGAGGTCTTTTGTCGGAAAAGTCGCCGGAAACAATGCCAGTGATGGCAATAGTAGTGAACTGAACGGAAAACAAGTGAAACCAATGTTTGAATGTGTCACGACAGTGGTTTGAAAAGGGAATTATCACGTTGGAAAAGAAAAACTATGATTATATTCCCAAACTGTTGGGAACTCGACAACGGAATAGAGGCGGGTTGTTCAAGGAGGATCGAAATAGGCTCTAGATACCATGTTGAAGTTGTGGGATTTTAGAAAAAAGAATGAGAGAAAATAATAAGGGTTTTAATATTATTGATAATAACTTAATGCTAACTTTATTACAAAAGACTAAATACTTATCTTTATATAAAGAGAAACATAGACTCAATCATAAATCAAGAACAAGTCATAATAATAACGAGAGATATTCTAAGATATCTCTATGATTATAAATTAATCTTAAGAAATAACTCAAGATACTCTAATATAATATAATATAATATAATAGATATTATAAGATACTTTCTAATATTCTAACAAAACTATTAGGAATTTAGGATATCTACAAAAGCATCATATGGTAAATTTGGCATCCAAACAATGTTTGCACCCCAAATTAACCATCTATCATTTGCAACACCCTAAAAATTATATTAAAATGAAAAGAGAGAAAATAAACCTTGGGGGACTAGACCAATACCCACGGTAACAACAGTGTGCGAGAACAATAATTGCCTCGTTAAAAACCTTACCAGGAAAACCTAAAGCGATGAAACTGTTGAAGTTGTGGGATTTTAGAGAAAAGGAGGAGAAAAAATAATAACAGTTTGAATATTATTGATAATAGCTTAATGCTGACTTGATTACAAAAGACTCAATACTAATCTCTATTTATAGAGAAACATAGACTAAATCTTAATAATAATGAGAGATATTCTAAGATATCTCTGTAATTATAAATTGATCATAGAAAATAACTCAAGATATTATAATATAATATAATAGATATTATAAGATATTTTTTAATATTCTAACACTCCCCCTCAAGCTAAAGCTTACTAAGTTTTAGTTTGCTACAAGAAAACAATGTTTTGCTCCACAAAATAATAAAAAAGATGGAGAGGCAACTCAGGGATGCGTGTGAAGTCAGAGAGAATTGCTATAAATATAGCCTAGCCAGATAGTCTAATTGATCATCAGTCTAAGAGAAATTTATAGTAGGCAATTGAACAAAGCAAGCTCCATTCTTCTAAAAACTGCATTTGGAAGCTTTAAACCAATAATAATGGAGACTCAAAATATTTAAACTTGAATCTGCTTCAAGGAGAGACAGGCGTGCCTCAAGGAGAGAAAGGCAAGGCCAGTGCATTTGAGACAAATTGCCAAGATAAAGTAAGTCATGAAATTAAAAGACACTGTTAGAATAACCACCAATGGAAGAAGTCCTCACTAATATAATTCATATGTGGAAAAAGGGACACCACCAGAATGATCGTCGGTGGGATATAAACCACTATTACAATCTATTAATAATAACTAAATTGCATGACAAACAGCGAAGAAGAAGCAGCGCGACTCTAACGAAACGAAGTCATGATCAATCAACGGAATAAGAAAATGCCTCCAAAATAAGAGATAACAGTTGTTTGAACAACGACACATATTTTCGTTGATCAAAATTGGAGAGTTAGGGCAGATCTGGAACCATCAAAGAGAAATAATCGTGCACCAAGAAGAATATCCCATTAATTGAATTGCAAATCTTCCAAACCTGTCAGCTAAGAGCCAACTCATAAGGGCTGCAACAGCTGCCACGGCAAAGGCTGGAGAGTTTCCTCCACCAAAAATCTGATCCCACAGTCCACTTCCCAAGGACACCACAATATGTGGGACCACTATTCCCAGAATCAGAATCAGGACACCCATTCAATGCCTCCACATCATTAGTTGCATTGTCTGGATTTTCGAAATTGACAAAACCAAAACACTTTGATCTACCATCTGCATCTCTCATCAAAACAGCACTAGTAATGGTGCCATATTCTCCAAATACTTTTCTCAATTCATCCACTCAAATAGGTTTTTTCACATAAACATTATTAAATTGAACAAAACCATAACCATTAGACTGACCAGAACCATTTAACTTATCAATTACATTCTGAGCAGATTCTTCAATGTCAAATTGAACAGCATAGTGCTTCAAGTCTCCAAGCTCAAAGAAAAGTTCCCTTATATCTTCATTGGTTACTCCACGATCCAAGTTGAAAACATACAACTTTGTGTCGGCTTCTACTCCTTGAATTCCTGCAACTCTAAGGCTATCCTCAAACAAATCATTCTGCATAGCAAATCCAGGATCAAAAACAGACTATACCATCAATTCATCCTTCTTCTCCTCCTCCTTGGCAGCAGCAGCTGGGGCAGCAACTGCAACTGCAGCTACAAAAAACTTGCTTGGGTCCTTTAGGAACTCCTTGACTTGGTCAGCCTCAGGGAAAGAGTATTCTGTTGCAACTGGGACAGCAAAAACATTCTTGTAGGCTTGTAGGCATTCACAAACACGTGAGGAGCAGCAGCAAGTATTGGGTATGAGATGGCTAACGGAAGTGAGGAGCAGCAGCAAGTATTGGGTATGAGATGGCTAACGGAAGTGAAGTCACCACTGAGACACCAATAGCAAACTTCTCAATGAGAGCATCCTCAATGAGATCAAGAAATTCAGGGGTAAATATTGAACCATTATCATAAACGGAAAGCACCACAAGACCATATGAAAAGGGCCCTATGCCTAGCTTGGCAAGAAATGTTGCTTCTGATGAACCAACCGTGTCTCCCTTCTTGATGAGTTCAAGAGGGGTAATGATTTCAACAGTACCCTTGTTAATCTTATTTGCAGAGTCGCCCACGATGTTGAATAAACTCATCTTCCTCTTCCTCTCCATAAACATCAAAACCCTAATTATCTTCAATTGTTAGGCACCGTTTCAATGATATACGAATATACCTTTTCACAAATTCCACAAAAATAATATTTTGGGAACTGTGAGTGAAACGAAACCCCTAGAAAATACACAAGCCTGGCCAACGTTAGTTAGGGCTAAATATTAGGGTTTTAGGGTTTCGGCCAGAGAGCTTATGTGTTTAAATAGACTAAGGATAAACTCACCGGTGATCGGAACAGATAAGGGATACGGTGGAGAAACTTAAACCTTTTTTTTTTGGGAGATGAACAGTACCAGCGCGATGAACAGTGCCAACACGATGCGATGCACAATGCTGCGACTGATCTGCTGCAAAATAAACGAAAAGCTACAAAGAAGGGGTAAACTGGAATTGGGATTAGAAAAGAGAAACTATGATTATATTCCCTAATTGTTGGGAACTCGGCAGCGAAATAGAGGCGGGATCGTTCAAAGAGGGTCGAAATAGGCTCTAGATATCATGTTGAAGTTGTGGGATTTTAGAGAAAATGAGGAGAAAAAATAATAAGGATTTGAATATTATTGATAATAGCTTAATGGTGACTTGATTATAAAAGACTCAATACTAATCTCTATTTATAGAGAAACAGAGACTAAATCCTAAATTAAGAATAAATCATAATAATAATTAGATATTCTAAAATATCTCTATAATTATAAATTGATCCTAGGAAATAACTCAAGATACACTAATATAATATAATAGATATTATAAGATATTTTCTAATATTCTCACAGAAACCTTGGTGAAGGAAAAAAGTGCAGTGCGAGAAAGCAAAAGCTACTATACCAAAATAACGATGTTTGAACAAATCAAACATTTTCTACTATAGAACAGCTACTAAGCACAAAGTTAGACATTGAAATGTAGGACTAAGCTTATGACAACCTTGGAGAGGCTCTAACAGTCTCACTATCACATGCCTTCAATTTGCTTTATTTGGCTGCTGATATTCATTGAGAGTTAACAGTAGGTAAAATATATAGATTAGCTGCTCAAAAGTTAAGAATTTATGCAGACATACTTATCTTTTGAGTAAAATAATAGAAATAGTAATACATTCAGAAGAAATTATAAAAAAAAATATTTCAAATGCTCAAAAGAAAACTTCAAATTTTTTTCTAAATGATTAAACATTTTCAAACAAATTATTATATGATTTTACAGTTCAATATATAAAAAAAATGTCAATTTGATTCATCTAAAAAAGCAAGAGCCACCAATTATGCATACTTAGTTCACTGTCATTTTATATAAAACACTACAAAATTACAAAATGAATTAAGAAATAATGGCTGAGAGTGCTTCCCAATTCCATTTATCTGATAAAGAAAACCTAACCAAAAAGGCAGACGCATGAAAAACATTCTATAGGGTTTGCTATAAAATTTTAAAAACGTACTAGTTGCATGCATCAAAGCCTAAACATGTCTAAAAAAAATCAATAACCTCATTCAGATGAATATGACCAACAAGGCCTGCATCTTCAGAACCATCATTGCGTCTTCGCTGCTGCTGGTATCTGCAGATGAGAAACATGTCCCAAATAAAGTTGAACATAAATACAACCTTTCAAATATCACAATATTACTAGTTCAATTTCTTTTTGTTTGAAGAAAATTACTTGTTCAATTAACACAGATTAAATGTTTTACCCCAACAAAATACGGAGTACTTAGCAAGTATATATCAGAAAACTAAGTAGTACATATAAGGAATTGACAGCATCATGAACTAAGAGGATAAGCCATGCATACTATCCATTCTTCAAGCCTAAAAAGCTCTTGTCCAAACTCCGAAGGAACATACTAGAGACATAAATCCATTCATTGACCCACATCTAAAAGCTAAACCTTTAAAAAGTTAGTCCTTGGCAGAAAAACTAGTCATCACAAACATTTTTTCTAGCCTGTTGACACGAATTGTAATCAGACAAAATTATGGAGAAGGCATTAGATGAATCCCAAATCTCAAACCCAACCCCAAAAACAAATGTTGATAGGCATAAGTGCAATTGACAACATTGTTTTTAACAAAGTACAATTCACAACATTGATTAAGACAAATGAGGCTTTAAGCTACAAAGTAATCAATTACCCATAGTGGATCCATTCCTTATAAGAAACAAGGAATTTTTAGAAACTAAAAGATATATGCTGAATATAGCAAAAAAAATTAAACCAAGATAAAAAAACGTACTCAACAGTGAAATCTAGTGCTGCATCCTTGAGGCTTACTTTTCTCAATTGATTTTTAACCAAATATGCAGCATTTTCACGACAGTAACTCCTCCCACAATCACAATCATTCAAATATAAAATTACCCGACGATTATTTGGTTCATTCCTAAAGTTCACCTTGCAAAGGAGTATTTCCTGAAGATAAATTGCATAAATAAGTAAATATCTCAACAACAACAAAATTATTACTGAGATATGAGGAACAGATGTCTATTATTCACTAAGAAATTATTACCTTCATAAACTCCCAGGAAGAATTGCTGCTAGGACTAGCATCAAGGACTGCTTTATAGGCAGGGTTTGACATGGAAGTTGCAGCTAAAACACCAACAGGCTCACCAGCTGGGAATAAGGGCTGGGATTTGTCTCCAGATTGTATGCCATACTCAAACTGGATGATGGAATTACTACATACATTTCTCACGGTTCCATCATAGCAAATCACAACATCCCGGAGAATGGCCATCAAGTTCTTAAATAGTGTGCCTGGTTCAGATAATCCTCTAGAAGAGCGGACAATTATTTCTCTTGTTGCAATTGAATGCACCAACTCTTCATATGGATCTAAACCATGAAAGAAGCATCCTTTGAGCAACCCAAACTCAGCAGAGGGATAACCATCCCCATCATAGAAACACTTCACGTGAAAATGAGAACCTACATCCTCAACCAATCCCTTGGAATAAAACTTTCCTCTCTCAAAGAGTTGTTGGCCTAAGAAGCCAATCTGTTGAACCACCTTGTCAAGAGCCGACTTACTCTTCGAATCAATCAAATCTCCAAGTTTGGTTGACTTCAAAGCAAAATTTATGACAGGGAGTTCAATATCTTGCATGTGTTTCTCCAGTTGTTGTGCCACCAGCTCTTTGTATACGACCCTCAGCTGATGCAACAAAGGAGAAATTTTCCCAATGCTTTTATTGATAACCCTTTTCACTGCCCTGGATATTGAAAAGTCTTGCAATCCAACACTATATCCATGAGCAAATATGTTTTCCATCAGAAAGGGCTGGAGCACATCAAAGAAATTCAGTGCCTCCTTAGGACCCTGGCTAAAAAAAATTGAGGCTGCTACTTCATTTATAATTGAAGGCAGAAGATCTCTGGTAAAATCAAATTCTAAGATTTCCCTTTGCTTAATCAAGTATCGTCCTCCAGTACAATCAAACGAGGAAGGCAAAGCACACTGCAACATTTGAACAGAAGTCCAATAAGAATCGCCAGAACCAGCCTTAAACAAAGCAGGCATTGGCAAAGGCAGGGAAAGAAACATGGCCATTTGATTTGCTGCTGCTCTATCCAAAAAACAACTCTTGACTAGCATCTTGAGTGACAATAATGAATCTGTGGATAACTGAAGGTTCAGATTACCACTATGAGAGCTGAGAAGTTGTTTCTCTACAGAGAAAAGCTCCAAAACCTCAGCCTTAGCAGCAAGTGACTGGGGATAAAAAAGATGGACACAGTCACCATCAAAATCAGCCCCTAAGGGTCCACATATTAGCGGATTTATTTTGACAGTGTGGTCATCATGGATGTACACTACAAGCGCTTGCAATGAGTGTTTGTGAGTAGTAGGTGGTCTGTTGATGAAGACAACATCCCCATCCATAATCCTCCGATGCACTATTTGACCAGGTTTAAGATATGTGTGCCCCTTTGAGCCTTCCCTTAATGAGTAAGTTGACACACCTTCCTTGTATGTCAAGCACAAATTTTCATCAACCAACTTTTGTAAATAACGGATATTATGTATGCTTACTCTCTCCTCAAATGTTATCCTTTGAGCAACCTCAAGTGGAATTCCTACTTCATTTATCTTCTTATAGCCATCTCCAGTTATCACATTACGGGAAGAAAAACCTGAACCCTTTCTTATAAATAAAGTCCTCATTTTCTCTAACCATGCTTTTGTTGAGGAATCATTCAGCTCTTTATTAACCCCATAACGTGTTTCTATATCTCGTGTTGCCTTAGAAGTACCCCTAACTTGAAGATACTGATCAACCACTGATTGCAAGTCGTTAGCTTCCACTTGATGAGACTCAAAGTTTGGTTCACCTGATCTAGAACTTCTGATGATTTCAACCTTCCTAAGCAATTTTCTAAGAATTGTCATGGCAGGATCCTGCAATGTGAGACAGATACATAACTTTCTGAAGCACTACAAAAATAACTTTATCAAGTAACAAATCAGATCATCATTTCCTCACCGAAGACATGACACTGACACCATCTGAAACTACTGGCACGGACAAGCAATTTGGTGGTACCGGAAGGTATTTCAAAACATATCCATCTTGAGGAAAATATCCTTTTATAGCAAGTTTCCTATTTGTTTCTTGTGGAAATCTTTTGATAATTTCCATCACCTGGTAGATATTTGACAAGAAAACTGTAAATGAAAATCGAATGACAAGTTTCAACTGCAACGTAAAAAAAATAAAATAAGAAGCATATAACAGTTATAGCCTGAAAGCATCAATTATAAACCTATTTGACAGTCAATCACAAGCATTTTGAGTACAAATATCAATCATACAGAAAATGCAAATATAATTTCAACAGTGTGATTTACTAAAAATATAAATGGCCCCAAATAATAATTATATGCCACAATACACCAGAGTCAACCAAAAGAAGCATTGACATTCATGGGAAGCGGATGCTGGCAAAGGCCGTGACACTGCATAGCTGATTCATTTAAAAAAAATCCATTTGAATGCCTCGTAAATTGAATCTTCAAAATAAATGTGTTTAGGGAATGATACGATAATAAAATGCAAGGTACTACCTCTGTCCCTATATATAGGACCCTCTTATGAAATTTCTGTCCATTTTTACAAGACCCTCTTTGAATTTTCAACTACATTAATTACTCATTTTACTACCTGTTAAAATATTATATTAGTATGTAAATAAAATAGATAGGTCGTAAGTATTCATGTCATTATGTTTGTTCAATACTCATAGTCTATATAAAGAACTTTTGTTGTGTAGTTGAAACACACAGGTTATTCAACATGACTCTCAATATTTTTCTTCGTATTTAACATGGTATCCAGAGTCTGTTGAGAGACAACCTTAATCGCCAACTACCCGGTGGACCCACTGTCTCTGGTGATTTTTTTTTCGGCAAACCGTGTTCTCAACTCTGATTTCCCCCTCCCTGACTTTGTTACGCTGATTCCTCAATTTTTGTTCATCCGGTCCACGCTCTGTCGTCACTGCAGCCACTGTCTCCGACATTTTTTTTCGACGAACGACCACTCCAGTAGCGTCGTACACTCCAGATCGGCCCACCCTTCCACGTGCGTTGTTAGCCGGGCATCCACGTGCTGCCTGCAACCACCGCGCGTGGCGACGCGTCTGGAAACCGTTCATGGCGCCGCTTCTTCAGTGGCATTCTTCTCAGCCTTCTGATTCCATATATGTCCTCAGTTTTCAGTTTCGAGTCACGGATATACGAGTTCCAGTTCAAACACCCCCTGTTTTCCCGGTTCATACGCGTTTTCTGGCACTCTTTACCGACCATGATGTCTCAGATTGAAACAAAAAGCATCTTCACCAACTACATCACCTCTCCTCTCTCTGTCAAAAAATTGAATGGGTCAAATTATGACAGTTGGGCCGCTGACATCAAACTATGGATGTTTGGTCAAGCTTACGAGGACCATCTCACTCAAAATCCTGAAAAGGTGGTTGTGACTGAAACACCAAAATGGAAACAAATAGATGCTCAGTTGTGTAGTGTCATTAAATCTACATTTCATTCAGATGTTAAATCGATTTTCCATCCACATCTCACGTGTGAATCGGTTTGGAGTCAGGCAAAAGCGCTTTATACTAACAACACTCAACGTCTCTATGGAGTTTATCACCGCTTGCTGAATATCATTACTACAAAGACAATAGATGGCTCTATTTATTCATATCTTGGCAACGTTCATAGTGCACTTCATGATTTTAATGAGTTTCTCCCTCCTGCTGCAAGTAACCTAGTTGAACAAAAGCAGAAGTTGGATCAACGCAGCATCTTCTTCATGCTCCTTGCACTATATAGCCTACCCCAGGAGTACTTTGGCACTCGTGATCAAATTTTGAGGTTTGTTACTATTCCGGATATGTCTACTACCTCAGCGATCCTCCTTCGAGTACCAGCAAAACATCCAGTTGAGCACTCTATTACTTCAGCTTCGGGTTACATTGCTGCCCTTGCATCTCTGGGTTACATTGCTGCCCTTGCATCTCTGGGACATAATTAGAGTCGCTCTTGTGGAGGACCATCCAACTCTAAGCCTCGTCCCGAATGTGAGCATTGTAATCGGCTTGGATACACTATTGATCGTTGTTGGAAGTTGCATCGTAAGCAATCGTCTTTGATAAATGCAACTCAACTTTATCCTTTTGTCACTATTCAGACTACACCATCTCCACAAGGCTCCCCGACAAATTATGAAGACTACCTCTGGTGGGTTCAGAGTCATCCGAACTCTAGTTCTCCTACTTCGGTTGCACACACTGGTAACTCATTTGTTTACCTCTCTCACTCATCTTCTCTCTACCCTTGGGTTCTTGATTCTGGTGTGTCTAATCATGTTTATCCTTTATTATTTATTTATTCCTTACTAAAATTAGAAACTATATATAGGATTCATTATTAATTGATGTCTATCATTTTATCAATGAATCCTATTTGTCCAAAATAGACGGTAGAAATTCAATTTTATTTAATTATCATAAATCTGATATGAAATGTTATTAAAATATACTCTTATATGTATATTAAATTTGAGTCAAAAAAAAATTAGTATATAAAATAAAAAATTTATATTAATATAACTGGTTCAACCACAATTGAATTGTTGAACCTTGAACCAATGCCTTCACTCGTTCAACGACTGGTCCGATTTTAATTACCTTGATAAGATGTTTGTTTGAGAGTGCACCGATAGCATTCCTCTTCCCAGGAAAATATAAGAAAGACAAATCATCTATGGGACATTGACTGAAAATAGCTTGATAGTAACTTCATACAAAAGACCAAACACGAACCCCTATATATAGTTAGGCATCAAAATAACCCCTCAGCAAATTTTGTGAAAGTTTATTATAGGAAAAGTGGGAAAGGCTGTCAACTAATTGTTGGTTGCTAGTAAGTTGTAGGTTAGTAGGTCAGGAGCAGTTATTTTCTAGGCTTATTGTATGCTGATTGGTCCTATGGCTTATACATAGTACTGAACCCTCCCTGAGGGAAAGTAGAATTGTTTTAATCTAAAGTTTAAACTACCGAGTGTACTAGTGTGAAGAGATTAGAATTCTCTTTGTGTCTTTTTTCCTTTTATCAATAAAACTACGACAAATAAATCATGTTTCCCTAATCATAAAGAATAGGAATTGCAAGTTCCTAACAATAGTGATGCTAGACTCCTAATCCTAAATATAGTGCAATCAGGAATCAAATAATAATAATAATAATAATAATAATAAGAATAATAATAATAATAATAAATAATAATAATAATAATAATAATATAAAATCTAATCTTAAGAGATAATTAAAGATACTCAACATAAAATGGTCCTAGAAAATAAACTTTTCTAAATTATGAAGAAAATAAACAGTAATGAAGCGCAATAAAAAACACAAAAATTAAGAGTAGTAAAGCCAGAAAAAAAGGACGCACATAAAAAGGGAATTGCAAACATTAAGTAACTTGAGCAATATTTCAAAACACTAGCCATTTTAAGCAGCACAATAACAATGAAAGCCAGTAGAAACCATACCTCACAAGGAAGCAAAGCTCGAGTATGATCACCCCCATAGCGATAGCCATATTTTTCTAAAAAACCCCAAAAACCGTCATGCATCTTTGATTTTGGAACCTTCAGTGCCAAGTAACAAGCCCCATCAGCTGTTTTGACCTCCCGGATAGAAACTTGTGCGGCATTGACATCCTAAGAGGAAAATATAACTATTATGAACTTTGGACATTAATATTTATGGAAATAACAAGTTCCCATATATAACAAATAACAAAGTATCATAATAGCAAAACAAAATTTAGCCAACATATTGGAAGAACACGTTGAATATTAATTTCGGCACCAAAAATAACAAGCAGTAAAAATAAAGCACAGAATAAACTACAGTTAAGCTAGCAATTAGCAAACAATCGAAAGAAGAAAAAAAATCATACATAGAAAAAACAGAACACATCAAAAATAAATAACAAGCCTTCACATTTTTTTATTGAATGAGACCTACATAAACTAGAGTTATGGAAACAAGTCACCATTTGGAAGCAAATGAACAATCTTATGCCAGAAAAAGTTGTCGAGGAAGTCAAAATCAAGATCCTAAATAGGATTGTGATGTTACCCACAATTCTAGTGTTTTTTGCCAAAATATTGCATGTTTAGACCTGCACAATAATTTTTCAATATAGTTCCCACTTTTCAGCACTTCTTCAACATTTATGATGACACCACTGGTGTCTCTAGAAAGTATCATAAATTATAGCTATTCTCTGAAAAGTTAATGATTCTAGTAGTGGTTGCAATTGTGGCCAATGGTTCCAGCTCAACTATATACATGACAAACTTAGCATATGATATGCATGAGCATATATGCCTACAAATAATAACAATATTATTATTTTGCATTCTCAGATGCTATCTAAATACTCTTTAAATCTTAATGCATGACATAATTTTAAAAATGTTTTCATTTTAAAACATAGTCAGTCAATTACAAAATTAGGAGACAAGAATGTAACAACAAAAAGGATAACATGATTGGTTCATACTAACCTCACAACAGGAAGATAATAAACTCTGTGCCAAACCACTGCTTGAAGAAGGAAACTGAAAGGTTGTGAGCCAGCATTAGAGAGAGAGAGAGGGGGGGGG
>JBBPBR010000007.1:39736955-39748786 GCA_037974775.1 Cicer pinnatifidum
GATACATAATTTAAAGACCATGAATATAATTTTGTTTATTTTATTGTTGGTGTTAAATGTAATGTAACATAAACCCATATAAATATAAACTCAAAATTTGACCAGATTTATGAAATGATAATTTTAGACTTAATAATAATAAGTGCAAAATGTTTATTAAGCATATTATTACTTTTTTTTAATTATTTTTAATTGGTTGGATAAAATTGAGCTGTTACATTTGTCTCTTTTAATTATATTTTACTAAAAAATATGAATATTATCGTTATAGAAGATAATTAAATATAAAGACCTAAATTTTGTCTAAATAAATTGTGAAAGTAAATGAATTCTTAATGCATGAGCTGATGTAATTCAAAAGAAGTAATGAAAAGATGTGATATGTACTGAAAAACTAAACAAATACTCGAGATTGATTAATGGTGTGTAGATTGACATGAAAAAATGATTGTGTTCATATTGATTACCGATGCACAGATCGACAAAAATGAAGAAATGATCGTCTTCGGATTGGTTAAAGATTCGTAAATCGACAAGAATGAAAGAATAAATTTACCCTTTACCATTTTTAATATTGCCAATTCAAAATTTATCTTTCACTTTTTACCCAATCAACATTTTCGGAAATTCCATACTCATACTCCCAACAAGTTTTTTCGTAAACATAAAGAATTATGTTAAGCTCTATAAAACTTTTGACAAGTTGCTCAACAACGATTAAAAATAAAGTGAATATTTTCATCATGGGATTATAAACAAAGACTAGACAGAAAATGTGGAGGAATAAATTAGTCCTAGTGTGTGACAAAGGCTAAAAAGGTAAGTTATGAATAGTTAAACTTAAAGTGTTGACATAAAAGATTGATTGCCATTTGAAAATTAGATCAATCCCATTGAACAATGATTTAGGATGGATAGAGTGGATCTCCTTCATAAGTGATGCATCATGGACTAATACTTAAAAATCATTATAAATTCTAACGAGGATGACCGATACTCTTCAAAAGTAATAGTTCATGGCTTTCCTCGTCATTATGGATAAGAAGATTACTTAATTGATGTCGATTACATACAAGAAAGATACTTGTTTTTCCTTTTTTTTTTTTTGTTTTTTTATCGAACTGGTACTATTTAAGTCACAATCTTAAATATGGAAATGAAGATGACCATTTGCATCTACGTCTAAGAGACAACGATTGCAATCATTGGAGTTTTAAATATTTTTCAAGTATTGGTCCATGGTGGATCGTACTCCATATTAGAACTTCCCATAAGATGGGTAGTTAAATTAACATTTGTAGTTCACAATCATAGATTAACTTACTATTCATATAATCCAAATATGTAAGCAGATAAGTATGATTCGACTTTAGGTGAGAGGTCTTAGAACATATATGCAATATTTATTTCGGTTAATTGAAAATACGAAATATGTGTGTTTGAATAGAAGGTGGAAAGACTCAGATGTAATGAGAGACATTTTTTTGGGTGCATGTATATTCGGTGATGTTATTGAACTTGTTCTCTATTGTGTTAATGATGGACAACACCTACATAACAAATAAAAATAGTGTCATTAGTTGAAATTGTCAGTATGATCTCAACAGAGATGACCTTTGTAATGACATTAGGTTATTTGGAATGTGAATGTGAAAATAACTTTTTATTGGACATTAGAGAAGTTAAGAGAATTGTTTGTTACACAACTTATTTACTCGTGTGACTGTGGTCGACAAAAAACTTGCTTTGACAAAAGCAATTGAAGTTGTATTTCTATACCATGTTATATTTCTTTATCGATTTCATATAGATAAAAAAGTTGGAGACAATTCAAATATTATGTCTTGAAGGATAGACACGAGTCAATTCTAGAGATGTGAAAGACATCGTTTACTCTAGTGTGAGATGAAGCAAGGTAATAAAAACAAGGCCAAATATTGAACTAGTGTTAGCAAATGCTTGAGGAGTTCATTGGGACGAGGACGATCAAGAAGATGAGGATATAAGTTTTGAATAAAAAAAATTGTGTGTAACATTAATATCTATTATGATTTGATTTTGTTTAATGCATGAGGATACATAATTGTAACATTGTTGTTTTAATGTAACAATTTCATTGTATTTTATTTTTTGGGTGAAATTTTACTATTGTTTTTATGTCATAATTTATTTAGCGATATATGCATTTTAGTTGTTTTAATAAAATAATTATATATTTTTTTTGAAATATTTAAAATAGATAGTCATTCCACCTAAATCAGATCAATATAAGAGTAAGGCTCATAAGACTAAGGCCAACGCCCTAAGGAGACTGGGGTATGTTAGTAGTAGTGGTAAATCTAGACTCATCCAAACAATATGTTGTCATACCAAATACATCTAACATGCATTCTTCAAATTCTCCATCGACTTAAACTTCACCCCTTTATAGTATCCCATTTACCACTTATCCAGAAGATCCATCTACCATGATATTTCCATTGTCCACACATACTCAACGTGTATACACTACTAATAGTCCATTGCGTGTCACAAATGCATCTCTTATATTGTCCAATCTTGCTTGGACCACAAGAGCATAAACAACAACATGAATTAGAGGAATTAGTGGAGGAGGAGCAAGCACGATGATTTAATGAACAACAAATTGTTAAACACTCTAATCACCACGCGAAAAATAGGATTTTACAATGCTTTTTTTAAGCAATTTACAGCGCTTTTTCAAAAAAAAAAACATTGTGGAATCGAGCGCAATAAAAGATACAACAACGCTTTTTTAAAATCAAAAAGCGCTATAAAACATATAAATATATTGCGCGCTTGTTATGCATATTTTACAGCGTTTATTTAAATAAGCGCTGTAAAAGGCGCACCCATTATATGCATTATTATGCACCTTTTACAGCGCTCTGTAAAATGTGCACTATAATGCATATGTTGAGTGCACATTTTACAACGCTTATATGAACAATGCTGTAAAATGTGCACTATAAATAACCACTGTAAAATGTGCACCCAATATATGCATTATAATGCACCTTTTACAACGCTTTTGTGAAAAGCGCGGTAAAATGTGGCCATTTATAGCGCTTTTTCAAAAAAGTGCTGTAAAAGGTGCATTTTTTTTATAATTAAAAACGTTGTAAATTAAATTTTTGAAAAACGCTTTTTGGTTTTTTATGACATTTTTTTAGAAAGCGCTGTCTTTTAATTTTTTTTCTAAAATTATTTTCATCCAGAATCAGTTCACATAACAACATAATATATTCAAATACATATTCAGAAAAAGTTCACACAATCAGTACACAAAAACATAATTATATAACTTAACTTTATATATTAATTTACAACATAACATTCAGATACATATATACCTTAACTACATATACATATTCAGATATTGTACAACAACACATATTCATATACATGTTCATATATTGTGCTCTATTCATATACATATAACTATCCGAATACACAGAATATAACTAGCTACCATATATTCAGATCCCTTGCAACATGCTATTTCCCAGCAAATCAAATAATCTTCATTTCAAGCACATACTGACACCAGTCTTTCTTTAATTCCATTAGATCTTCCTCAGAGTATGTTGGACTAGAATTGTCAAAGTACTGTGCAATATAAAAATTGAACATATTAAGTTAGAATCAAATATATAGATAATTTATATATGAAAATCATATAATGAAAATACCGTACCGTTTCTGGGATAACAGTTTGATTCCTATCAACAATCTCTTTCATGAATCGCAATACATAGTACCCACAATCGATCTTGTTAGTTTGACGAGGGCAGTACAAAATAAAACATATAAGTCAATAAAATATTTGTGCATTGATCGTAAAGGCATATATTTGTAAATGAAAATTTAAAGGCATATATTTCAAACCTTTATTGGAATTCATGTGATGTTATTAGACTTTTGCTTCGACACCATAACACCTCTTTGAGCTTGAAAGCTTGTAAAGTACTATCGATTAAATAAATGTGATTATTATAGCATTAACAAACAAATTATTTATATATATATGTAAGAAATAAATGAATATTACTTACCTGTCGAACATAGTTTTTATATCAGAGTGATTGTTGTAATTGTCGTGCAAGGGATCCAAATAGTATATAACTTCAGAGGTCGCATTGATTGCAAATAGCACCCAATGTGCCCTACAACAACAAAAAATTTGGTTGGCAATTTTGTTTACACAACTAATAAATTAAGATCTCATAAATTAAAAAAGATATAAATAAATAATATATAATTACGTACCCTGAATTATATGGTGCAAAGAACAACTTATCCTTCTCTATATTTCCTAATAACATATCTACAATGTATTTCTTTACATTCACTGGATCGAGTTTACACATCGAAAGCTTATGCGGAGACAAGAATGAATATCTATTTGACAATCTGCGCGTGCACACCAACTTCTCATACAAAAACCTTCAATGAAAATTTCAACTTAGATTAATTACCAATAAATTTAATTAATTACCAATAAATGCAATTAAAAGTATTTTTTTACCTAATGTACAAGCTGATAACAATAACACTCAACTCCTTATGGTTGAGAAGTTCGTATATGTGCTTCTTTTCAAGAAATTCTTCATACTCATCTCCGAATATAGCTTTATTCATGCTTATGATGCATGAATCGTCGCTGCTGCCCATATTGCTTTTTACTTGGATGTCAAGACACGCCCCGTATTTAGCAAGGTATGGCTGACTTATTTTAGGAGCAGCAACAACTGATTGTCCCCGTATTTAGCAAGGCATGGCTGCCCATATTCCTTTTTACTCGTTGCAACTTTGGCAGCTTTATTACCCTCTAACTTTTGTAGTTTGCCAGCTCTATTACCCTCCAAATTTTTAGGTTTGTCGGCTTTATTTTGCTGTGCGGGTGGTTTATTTGATTGAATCTAAAAAAATGAGGTTAAATGTTTGTTTATTGAATCTGAAAAAATGACAAACCTTAGGGAATAAATGTGACAAACCTTATTCGGGCGATGTAATTGCCTCGTTTCTGGGAATCTTTTTATCATTCCCTTTAGGCTTTTTCAGAATCTAAATATAAATGTGAAATTAAAGTTAGGATTGGAAAAAAATCAGCAATTAAATATACGTATCAATTAAACATACATTTCAATTAATTAAATATACATTATCAAGGGAAACAAGATGTGTGGGCCATGGCACATAACTACCAATTTCTTCGCCCAAAAACTTCATATCTTCATCGTTGTCCAGTATAGACAACGGTGCATTTGGTTCCAAAGCAACAATTGGTGATACTTTGACATGACCCGCAAGGATCGGTGTGTTGTGCAATGCTTTTCCCAAAGTATTGTACAATTTTCCTTTTCCGACCTTCCGATGAGTAGGGAAGGATAAGTACAACACGCAAGGAGTGACACCCTAAATCAATGGTTAAAACATAAGTATGGTAAATACATAAGTATAGTTACTACATAAGTAATTACATAAGTAAGTAATTAATTACCTTGGGAAGACTTTTGAGACCAATGTTGCAACTCATGTTTTCACTCTCCATTTGTGTTTCACGTTGGAGCTGATCCAGGAGTTGCTTGTCTTTATTCGTCTTCACCAAGAGTGCCACTTGCTCTGATAGGAGTTTGAGCTTCTCTAATACTTCATCATTGGATGGATTTTGGCGCGTCTCTTGTAAAAAATAGCTTTTAGGAGTTACGCCAAATCATTTCCCCCTCACGCGACCGGAATATTCATGAACATTAAACACTTTACCGAGAATGTCCCTGCAACTAACTTTGTTGTCCCCTTGATTTTCCGAACTTTGTTCGAGATTCTCCTAAAATACATGTAGGATTAAAAAGATAAGTTCAATGTCATTTTTAAAATACAATATTAAAAAAATATTAAAGTGATAATATTAAATTGATAAAGTACACTATTAAAAAATATTAAAGTGATAATATACTTACACAAAATTCTATTACTCTTTGAACATTTTCGTTATCAACCATTCCATCCTTATTTACACAAGCTTCCTTCGACAAGATATAACGACCCAACGGTTGATCGGATTGGGTGTCTTGCTGCTATTCGTTAAGATCATAAACAAAATATTAGTTATAAACTATAGTTTATAATACAAATTCTCTCAATATATAGATGTTTAATTACTTACAAGTTTTTGCTCTAGACGTGCATATCCCATACGTGATTTTTTGTAATGGGAAAGATGACCGTGGATGGAAAAATGAGGGTTATATATTTCAATGAAAAGATATGGTGTGTAATGGGAAAGATGATCATGGATGAAAATATGGTTCGAATAGGTAGATATTATTGTGGAAATAAGGTTCGTAATAGAAGAGATGATAGGGTTCGCAAAGGAAGAGAAGAATGATGAATATGAGATGATAGTGAAGTTTGCGTAATGAAGAGGAAACTGAAGCGGTTTACTGTTATATATAAAACCCTATTAGAGCGCTTTTTTAGAAGTCTTTTACAGCGCTTGTTGGAAAAACACTCTAAAAGACCTAAGCCTTTTACAACGCTTGTTGGAAAAGCGCTCTAAAAGGTCTTCATATTTTATTTTTAAAAAGACTCTTTTATAGCGCTTTTAGAATAAGCGCTGTAAAAGACCTCCTTGTTTTCTTATGCTATATGAATGTTTTTTTAAAAGCCTTTTACAACGCTTTTTCAAATAAGCGCTCTAAAAGGCCTCCATATTTTATTTTTAAAAAGGCTTTTTTACAGCGCTTTTAGAATAAGCGCTGTAAAAGACCTCCTTGTTTTCTTATGTTATAGGAATGTTTTTCTAAAAGCCTTTTACAGCGCTTTTTCAAATAAGCGCTCTAAAAGGCCTCCATATTTTATTTTTAAAAAGGCTCTTTTACAACGCTTTTAGAATAAGCGTTGTAAAAGACCTAATTGTTTTCTTATGTTATATGAATGTTTTTTTTTAAAAGCTTTTTACAGCGTTTTTTCAAATAAGAGCTCTAAAAGGCCTCCTTATTTTATTTTTAAAAGGATCTTTTACCGCGCTTGTAGAGTAAGCGCTATAAAATACCTCCTTGTTTTCTTATGTTATATGAATATTTTTTTTAAAAGCCTTTTACAGCGTTTTTTCAAACAAGCATTCTAAAAGGCCTCCTTATTTTATTTTTAAAAGGATCTTTTACAGCGCTTGTAGAATAAGCACTGTAAAAGACCTCCTTATTTTATTTTTATAAGGATCTTTTTCAGTTTAGTACAGTTCATGTAAATTACTAATTTATATTCAGTTCAGTTCATGTAAATTACTAGTTTATATTAAATTACATGAACTTAGTATAAAACACTCAAATCAAGCTAAATATAAGCAGAAAATAAATTAATTAGAAAATCAAATACATGGCTGCTTATATAAAACAATTAAATTTCATTAACTCAGTTCAGATTACATGGCTTATATAAAACAATTAAACATGTATATTAAGATGCCCTTTTTCTTTTCATGGTGGGATTCACATTTGTTTGTTCATTTACAATACGAAACGATGGATTAATCCAAATTCCCTCATCATGATCATCTCTAAGATATAAACCATCATCAATTGAATCAATTTCATGTGGTTGTTGTGATGTTGCAAATAAAAGATCATTACCAACATCTTCATCATTATTGTTAACATCACTTATTTTATTGGTCGATAGGACAACATACCATTTATCATCAGCAGGATCAGTGACATAAAACACTTGTTGAGCTTGCGACGCTGGCTCGTCTTTGTATCCCACCCTATTAAAATCGACAAGCAAGAACCCTGACTCATCAATCCGAACGCCATTATTACTATCGACCCACTTGCTACCAAATATGGGAACACGAAACATTGGGTAGTCTAACTCCCATATGCGCTCGATAACCCCAAAATATGATAGATTTGCATATATTGGGTTTTTGTCTTTTGCACTTGAGATATGCATCGCTTCAGCTACGAGAGTGACTCCGCTATTTTGCATAGTGGTCTGATCATCTTGTTCTTTGGTATAAAATGTGTAGCCATTAATAACATAACCAGTGTAAGAAAAGACATGTAAACTCAGACCATTTGCTAGCCACCTCAATCTCTGTGAAATTGATCCGGGGTCTATATCAAACTTTGACTTTATGTGATTTTTTAACCATGTTATAAAGCTTCGATTGTGCTCTCGAGTTATCCAATTTTGATTCCTATTCATGTTCACACGAGATAACTGATCCATGTGTATTGTAACATACGGTTGAACCTCATCATCATTGTGCATAACATACAATTGTGTCTGCTCCCATTCTGTCCTTGATATAGTCAGTAGTCTCCTTTCAATTATCCCTTCTCCTGATATTCTTCCCGAATGACGAGACATGGGAAGTCCTATGGATTCAACATTGAACATATATTCAGTACAAAATTCAACAGCTTCTTCAATAATGTATCGTTCAGCAACACAACCTTCTGGTCGACTTCTACTTTTTACGTACCCTTTTAATATTTTCATATATCGTTCTATCGGATACATCCATCTCATATAAGCTGGACCACAAAGTTGTGTCTCCTTAACCAGATGAACATTAAGGTGAACCATTATATCAAAAAAACGAGGGTGGGAAATACATTTCAAGCTCACACAAAGTAACAACAATTTCCCTCTGCAATGTCGGTAATTTCTGAGGATCAATCACTTTACTACAAATTTCCCTGAAGAAGAAACATAATCTAGTTAAGGCTCGTCGAACTTTTTCAGGTAAAATGGAACGCATATCTATTGGTAGCAAATGCTCCATTAGAATATGACAATCATGGGTCTTCAAACCTTTTAACTTGAGGTCTTTCATACAAACCAATTTTTTAATGTTTGAAGAGTATATTTCTGGAACTTTAACTTCGTGTAGAAATTTACATAAAACAATTTTTTCCTTTCTAGATAGAGTATGAGCGGCTGGAGGTAGATATGTGCGATTTCCTTTCTTTACGGGACCCAATTCATTTCTAATTTCCATATCGACCAAGTCCAATCTTGCATTGATGCCATCTTTAGGCTTTCTTGGAATATTGAGTAACGTACCACTAACACTATCAAATACATTTTTTTCAATATGTATCACATCGAGAAAATGTCTTATATACAATGACTTCCAATATGGCATTTCAAAGAAAATTGACTTTTTCTTTCACCCAATTTTGACCAGCTCTCCCGCAAAAGGTTTGTCAAATTTATTGGTCAAACCTTGTACTTTTTCAAGTATTTGATATCTAGTCGGTGCTATAAGAGCTTTACCTTCCTCTAATTTTCCATTGAATGCATTTCTCCACCCACGATATTGATGACTATAAGGTAAAAATCTACGATGTCCTAGAAACACATTCTTCTTACAATGTTTCAACCGCATCCAATTTGTACTCTCTTCACATATAGGACATGCACACTGACCTTTAATGCTATATCCTGATAAATTACCATATGCTGGAAAATCATTAATTGTGTCAAACAACATAGCCCTCAAATTGATGCATTCTTTCTTATACCCATCATAAACTTCCACACCTGTCTCCCACATAATTTTTAAATCTTCAATTAAAGGAGTCAAGTATACGTCGATATCATTCCCGGGTTGTTTGGGTCCAGAAATTAACAGAGACAACATCATAAACTTACGCTTCATACATAACCATGGAGGTAGGTTATAAATCAACAAAATCACAGGCCACGTGTAGTGTGAGATGCTTTGAAGACCATGTGGATTCATTCCATCAGTAGAAAGTGCAAGTCTTAGATTTCTTGACCCTATCCCGAATTCAGGATACTCGTGATCAATTTTTGCCCATTATGAGGAATCTGCAGGGTATCGAAACATTCCATCTCTAATTCTTTCATCTGCATGCCATGTCAAGTGTTTTGAATCTTCTTCACTGCGATACATGCGCCTAAATCTTGGTATTATAGGAAAATACCACACAACTTTTGATGGAGTAGATTCTTTCTTCCTATATCGAGAGATATTGCATTTCGGACACGCCTTTAGTAATTCATATTCGTTTCAAAATAAAATGCAATCGTTATGACACACATGAATCCTTTCGTAACTCATACCAATAGAGCACAAAATCCATTTAGCCTCGTAGGTTCGATTGGGAAGTTCATTATCATCTGGCAACATATCTTTTAAGAGTGTTAATAATTCTGTGAAGCTTTTATCAGACTATCTATTACTCGATTTTAAGTTGTACAACTTTAATATCGCCGACAGTCTTGTGAATTGAGTACAACCATTATATAATGGTTTCTCTGCATCACTCAACAAACTCTCAAACATTTTAGGACAATCCCGAATATCTTCTTCAATTGCTTTTGCAATCTCCTCAACTCGGTCCGACTCATATGTATCTGTATCGAAGTCAGTTGAAGCATATGTTGAACCATTCTCAAAATTAATGTTTCTTTTTTTTTTTTTTTTTTTATCACCATGTCTTATCCAACATGTATAGCTTTGATCAATTCCATTCCATACTAAATGTCCTTCCAATTCATCTTCTCTGATGCGTTTTCCAAAACAATATTTTAAACAAGGACAAACGACTCTATTTGGATCTTTTGCATTGTTCATTGCAAACTCAACAAACTCCTTCAATCCATTTTCATACTCTTTTGACAAACGATTGACATACATCAATTTCCGATCCATATTATATGACAATCTAACAATTTCAAAATAGAAAAGATTTCAAAACAGAACAAATCAACAAATTTCAAAAAGAAAAGATTTATTATATAACAATTTATTAGTTTTCAATTATTAAAAAACTAAAGATTTTTTGACAACAACAAATTAATAAATACAGTACTTGAGACAATGTATCCAATTTTTTTTAAAGGAGGAGCAGTAGATGGCCGCACAGTACGTAGAGGAGAGGAGGGTTCCCAGAGTAAAGGTGATGAGGGTTCGTAAATTTGTTTTAAATTTGTTTTTATTTATTTAAAGTTAATGATTTTACAGCGCTTGTAAAAAAACGTTCTAATAGATCCTTTAATTATGTGAAAGTGCAAGGCTTTTACAGCGTTTGCGAAAAAAGCGTTGTAATAGATCATTTAATTATTTGAAAGCGCATGTCTTTTACAACGCTTGTGAAAAAAGCGCTGTAATAGATCATTTAATTATTTGAAAGTGCATGTAATTTACATCGCTTGTGAAAAAAGCGCCGTAAAAGCGCTGTAAAAGCCTTGTAAACATTATGCGCAAACGCTATATGACCCTACAACAGCGCTTTTTCCACAGCGCTTGTCAGAAAAGCGCTGTTATATGCTCCGTTATTTTTAAAATATATTTACAACATCGCTTGTATTTAGTAAGCGTTGTAAAAGGCGCACTATAAAATAATATTTTTCGCGTAGTGTTAATTTATGCATTTAATGCTTGCTCATAATGAACTATATAAATTGCTTGCTCATAATGAACTATATAAATCAAACTTATTATAGTGTAATGCACGAGTCATTATAATAGTTATAAATAAAATCAATGTTTTTATAGATATGATAAATTGCGATAGTGTTAATTTAAACAATTGCTTATAAAAGAAATTACTACTTATACGTTGTTAATTAAGTTCACAACTAAAATCAGTTTTTTTTATATAATTTTACGATCATTTTATATCTTATTCTTTTATAAGAATTCCAATCATAAGAGATATAAAAAGAAGATAAAATAATAATTTAAATATTTCTTTTTTAATGAATCTCATAAAAGACAATCATAATTACATTATATATTATAAAGTTATTGAAATCAATGAAATGAT
>JBBPBR010000007.1:39749315-39764172 GCA_037974775.1 Cicer pinnatifidum
AAGTTTATTTATGGAACTCTTATAACAAAATATTTATTGTTTATTTTCATCAATTTATTAATACCATTGAGATATGTAATTTTGTATGGAATGAAAATATATCACATGTAACCAAATTCAGTAAAAATCTTCAATGATATCGATGAATTACGTATATATATTTACATGATAATAAAGCAACTTAAATGTGTGCCTTAAAAATGTGAGGCTTAAATAACTTACTTTAGTTGTTTTTGACTTTGATTTTACTTTAAGGAATGATGATGGAGTAATTACATAGAATTTCTTCATTTCTTTATGAATGCGTTTATGTACATTCTCAATTCTATTCTATGCAATTCCAACAATACTATAACTCAAAAATATTCTTATAAAAAGCCACCAAAGAATATAATTGTGATATTATATTGTCACATCCAACCTCTCATGACAGCAACAATGTACACAAGTTCCTTTCTTAACCTTTTTTTATTTTCCCTTTGTTTCATCGTTTCTCTTTCTCATGCATTAAACAATGGTTTTAGCGTTGAACTCATCCACAGCGACTCTTTAAAATCACCATTCTACCAACCTACACAAACCAAATACCAACGTGTTGTCAATGCCGCACGTCAATCCATTAGCCGTGTTAACCATTTCTACAAAGATTCAGTCACTAATAGTCCTGAATCGACTGTAATCCCCGACAGAGGTGGATATCTCATGACTTATTCAGTTGGCACCCCACCATTTAAGTTATATGGTATTGCTGATACGGGTAGTGATATTGTTTGGCTTCAATGTAAGCCATGTGAAGAATGTTTCAACCAAACTACCCCTATATTTGATCCTTCAAAATCATCAAGTTACAAAAACATTCCTTGTGAGTCTCAAACATGTAACGGTGTGAGAGACACTTCTTGTTCTGATCAAGATTCTTGCCAATATTCCATTCAGTATGGTGATCAATCTCATTCACGAGGAGATCTTAGTGTCGAGACTCTTACATTAGATTCCTCCAATGGTCGTTCTATTTCATTTCCTAAAACCGTAATAGGATGTGGAACCCAAAACGCGGGGACATTTAGTGGTAAGACCTCTGGTATAGTCGGCCTTGGAGGTGGATCTGTGTCTCTTATAACACAATTGGGATCAACAATTGGTGGAAAGTTCTCTTACTGTTTGGTGCCATTGTTGGTTGAGTCAAAAGGGACAAGCAAACTCCATTTTGGAGATGCAGCTTTGGTTTCAGGACAAGGTGTTGTGTCAACTCCTTTACTGAAAAAAAACCCACAACCTTTTTACTATTTGATATTGGAAGCATTTACAGTAGGAAACAAAAGAATAGAATTCGTTGGGGATTCAAGTGCTGGTGATGAGGGTAACATCATTATTGATTCAGGTACTACATTGACGCTTTTACCAAGCGATGATTATACTAATTTGGAATCAGCTGTAGCAGAATTGGTTGACCTAGACCGTGTTGAAGATCCAAATAATATATTTAGCCTTTGCTATAGTGTCACATCAGATGCATATGATTTTCCTGTAATCACAGCAAATTTCAGAGGTGCAGACGTTAAGTTGCATTCTATTAGTACCTTTATTCCAATTGAAACTGGGACAGTTTGTTTGGGTTTTATCCCATCTCAAATTGGTTCCATCTTTGGGAACTTGGCTCAGCAGAATTTGTTGGTTGGTTATGACCTCATTAAAAAGGTTGTATCGTTTAAGCCTACTGATTGTACCAGGTTGGGTTAAATCTACCAACTACCTTTTTATTCACAAGCAACACTTTATTACTTTTTCCTTAGTTAGATTAAAGCCACCATTTAAGACTCTAATTGTCAATAGTTCGAACCTCAATTCCAATCTAAAGTGTAATTGGCAGTGGACTTGTCAAAAAATAAATCGATTAGAATGTTATTAAGATTTGGATAGATTTCCTAGTACTTTTATCGCATTTTTTATTTAATTTATTCTATTATTTTTAACTGATGTTTGATTTAAAGAGAAAGTTGAACTAAAAATGTTAAATAAAGGTTACAAAACAGAACAAATCAACAACTCTTTTGACAATCGATTGGCAGACATCCATTTCCGATCCATATTATATGACAATCTAACAATTTCAAAACAGAAAAGATTTCAAAACAGAACAAATCAACAAATTTAAAAAAGAAAAGATTTATTATGTAACAATTTATTAGTTTTCAATTATTAAAAAACTAAAGATTAACAAATTAATAAATACATTACCTGAAATAACGTATCCAATTTTTTTTAAAGGAGGAGCAGTAGATGGCCGCACAATACGTAGAGGAGAGGAGGGTTCCTAGAGTAGAGGTGATGAGGGTTCGTAAATTTATTTTTATTTATTTAAAGTAAATGATTTTTATTTAAAGTTAATGATTTTACAGCGCTTGTAAAAAAAACGCTCTAATAGATCCTTTAATTATGTGAAAGCGCAAGACTTTTACAACGCTTGTAACAAAAGCGCTCTAATAGGTCATTTAATTATTTGAAAACACATGTCTTTTACAGCGCTTGTGACAAAAGCGCTGTAATAGGTCATTTAATTATTTAAAAGCGCGTGTCTTTTACAGCGCTTGTAACAAAAGCGCTGTAATAGGTCATTTAATTATTTGAAAGAGCATGTATTTTACAGTGCTTGTGAAAAAAGCGCTGTAAAACATTATGTGAGGGCGCTTCATTTTATAGCGCTTGTGTAAAAGCGCTGTAAAAGCTTTGTAAACATTATGCGCAAACGCTATATGACCCTACAACAACTCTTTTTCCACAGCGCTTGTCAGAAAAATGCTGTTATATTATTTTTAAAACATATTTACAACCGCGCTTGTATTTAATAAACACTGTAAAAAACGCGCTATAAAATGACATTTTTTGCGTAGTGAATAGAATATATGTAATATGACACTCTGGAAACTCGTAAGTAAATTTATTATTTATTTTGAGTACTCAATTTAATTATATTTACTATATATTATTTTAAATTATTGTTTTAATTTAAATATTTAGGTTCTTACCGTCTAAGATTACGGCAGAATGCACGAGGATCACCCTGAAGACGAACTATAAGTGTTTTTGGCCCACTTACAAGTAGTGAATGTGGATGGTTGGAACTAGGATAAATTGAAATGAAATTTACAGATTTTTATATCTACATTTAATTTGTGATAATATATGTAGTCTAATAGTTATATATATTGCTTGCAAAATAAATGTGTGTGAAAAAAAAAATACGAAGCTCAAATAGAAAATAATTTTCTCTTCAAAGCTATAGTTAGTCTCTCTATATACCCACAAAATTGGATGAGGCTTTAACCGAAACAACATTGTTCCAGATTGGATTGGTGATGCACTATGGCTTCAACTGCAACACTATTGGACTACTGATGAAACATTTCTATAGAAACCAAAGGTTAGTAAAAAGATCAAAGTTTCAGAAAAGGGAGATTGCCTAAACAGGGGGTGCATAAGTCCTGTCCAACACACTGTTAATTTGGTGAAAATTTATATAATTCATAATTATTCTATTTTTATATGTATACATTTATTATATATAGCTTTGTAATTAATTATCTTCTTGTTTTACATCTTCTATAACTGCATCAAAAGTCAGGTTTAGTTTCGGCCAAAAGCGGACCTAAACCTGAAAAAACAGACACCAAATGTATTTTAGTGTCGAAGTAGAGTAAGTGCCGACACAGACGTTGGGAAAGTCGAAGACCGAACGCTAAACGGAAGCTATGTATTTCTATATTTGGCCGACGCAGTATAGATTTAGCTTTTAAAGACACTATGTTTACAAATCTGTTTTAATATAGCATGTGGCGTAGAGTCCATTTAGCGAACACTAAATGTAGCGTCTACCTTGTATAGAAGCCAATTGTAATCTTAGCGTCCATTTTACCGTCAAAACAACTTACACTACTGGTTTTTTTTCCATCTTGAATTCTACTTCCCATCTACTTCCATATACATCTAAAAATTCTCAACCATAAAATCAATTTCGTACATATTGGTACCAACATTTTCTCAACTTAAAAATTCAATAAAAAAGAAACCATAAAAAACAAGATAAATACATTTTTGTAAATTACATAAAAGAAACAAAATGGCTTACAAGTCACAACCAAATACTTAAGTGTATGATGTTTCACAAATCCAAGGTATTAAGTCTACACTAAAAGATCCACCAAAACTCGATGTCTACAAATATAAAACCAATAAAAATATCAATGAGATGGCACATCATCGATCCATTGATCATCGAGATCAACCACATCTTGTGTCTCACTTGTAGTACAAATATGGATGAAATACACTACCACACATATGTTAGAAGCGACAGTTCGTTCGTTGATTCTTGCTTTGGGAACACTTAGGTTAATTTATATTTTGATAATGTTGAATTGTTTTTTCTATTTTTTTCACCAAATTTAATTTATTTGACTTGTTTATTTATTTTTATGTATACACAAACAATTTCATGAATGTAATACCCTAAATTTTATAATAAACTATTTTATTAATAAAATACAATTTTAAATAATTATTTTGGTGTTAAGATTATTTTATAACATATGTTGATTAATTTTATTATTAATTTTCTTTGTACGTGTGTTTTCTATAATGTGTTAATCTTGTACATATTTGACTAAATAAATAATAAATATTATATTTTATTATTTTATATATTTTTCTAAAAATAATAGTATTTTATAGTGTACATATTTAGAAGAATAAAATTTTAGATGATTTTACGTGTATATGTACTTCGTAGTTAATGCAATATTTTCTAATATGTTTGACTAATATTAAATGTGCACATATTTATATAATTATTTCTATGTATCCCTTACTTTAATTATTTATTTTATAAATAATTATCATGAGATAATAGTAATATTATTTTTTATTTCTTTGATTTTTATATAGTTGCTATGGTATGATGATTTTATATGTATTTATTGTGATTTAGTAATTAATTTAAATTGATTATATTATAATAATTATTTTTTATTTCTCTCTAAAGATGGTAGTATTTTAATATAAGTATCTTCAAAAATAATAATTTAACAATAAGTATTTTATCTGTTTTTCGTTCGAATTTTAGAATGTTATTTCATTCATATAAATACAATTTTCCATATTTTTAACGATCCAAATTTCTCTCTAAAAATATTCGACTTCTCCGTTTATAAAATTTGTTATTTTTTATCGTTCTTCTTCATCGTAAGTTTGATTGGAGCGAAATCAACACCAATACGATCGTGTGAACAATTATTATATTATCCACTGATTATTTTCTAATTTAGGATAAGTTTACTTGACCTAATTTCGGGATTGACCTTTTCAGAGTGTATTTTCATAGTTTATTTTTTTTTACATTTACCCATAAACTATCAAGTTAGATCCATTAAAGGACAAAAAGTCAAAGAACAAAGATATTTTGCTTGTGGACTCATATTTGCGTCTGAAAGCGTCAAAGGAAGGTAAGAGGTGATAGAACTTTTGAACTCATGAGTATAGTATATTATGTGATGAACTGAAAATCGTATTTTCCAACAATTCATCTGGTACTCATTATGTTCGGCAGTATCCCTTTGAAAGATAAATTAATTAATATAAAAATATGAGAATTGTGAGATTAAAATGTGAAATAAAAATGTTTATAAGATTTTGGTTGATTTTATTTTTGATAGTTGTGTGGTATGTGATATTTGATATTATTGTGATGTTGGATGTCGAATGAAATTATGCATATATTTGTTTAGACGAGTTTATGTGATGTGATAATTAAAGATGAACATATTGTAGGATATAGATTTATTTGATGATGATAATGTATAATTGATGATAGTAATGTTATAAATTTGTGATGATGTATGATTGATGATAGTAATGTTATAAATTTGTGATTAGATTATTGAAGTAACCCCATAATTGATGAAATAGTGATCATTCTAACTTGTGCTAAAAATGGTGCTCTTAATGGAGTAGTCTAGGCCAACGAGGGAGAAAATAAATATTGAGAATTTTTGATGTTGATGAATTTTTTTGAAGTGAAGATTATTTTGTCATCATATAGGCAGGGTATGACAAGCCTAGTGATTTCAGGGAAGTACAATTGAATGAACCTGACCATGACGGTCTATTGTTGAGCCTTAAAGCAAAATTGTTAGATCTTGGAGGTATTCGGGTGGAGAAGTCATAGATGACTTGGAGGTAGCACTCTAAATGTCGAGAGCTACCATGCAACACACATTTATCTCAAGTGTCATATATATGTGTGTCGAGTTGAGTTAAGGGAATCTATGAGGACATAACCAACTTGAATTATCCATCCACTTGAGTGGTAACATAATATAAAGCCTCCTAATCAAGTACTTAAGAGTTAGAATGGTACCAAATTGTAAAGAAGTAGAGTCTAAGCTCATACATAACTTTGCAATTTCTTGTAATTGTCTTGTTATGATCAATGTGTTTCAAAAGTGATAATAGTTCCTCTTGGATGATTTGATTCATATTATAATGAGATAATGATGTTGGGTTTAGGGTGTCACAATGAACTTGTGGGACAAACGTTATCTCAATCTAACAGCTCATCAATGATTATATGGAAACTTGGCCCCCAACAAGAGAGATCGAAGCCTTTATTAGCAAATTGTTGATGGAGAAGAGTGTTCTCGTCCCCTAGAGTTATCGCCAAATATCCTCAACTTAATAGAACACATGAATTAGTAGATGACACAACAAATGAATCAACATATGTCACATAGTCAAATTTTGGAGCAAGGGTTAAGGGTCAAACTACAACTGTAGGAGGAGCGTGAGAGATAGGGAGTAGTAGAACGGGAAACACAAGAAAGGGGTTTGAATTGTGTTTCTTTATAAAATACTTTTAGTATGACTAAGTTATAGTAAAGAAAGTAGGATAGATGAACAAGATCAAAATAGAAAACGGATATGATTTATCCTAGTTCATCAACAACATAGTAGCTACGTCAATTCCCTTTAACCTGAAGAATTTAATCCATTAGTTCACCATATAATAATACTTTTACTGAACACCTACTTGTCAAATGGATTGTGTTCAAAATTTATCAATCTTCTAGCTTAGTACAATAAAATTGTTGACAAAGGCAGCCATTACTGGGCTACGTTAAGAGAATAGGTTTATGTTTTTTGAAATAGCTCTTATAGGAGAATGTTTACAAATTATTTCTTTCATAAACTTTTCTCAGCACTCGAGTAAGATGAGTGATTTTGAGCAAGAGCGCATACAAGGATGTATGTTCTTATAGCTTGTGTGTTTCTTGTTTTTCCAGTTAGGAACACGCGTCCTATTATAGAGATCATTTAGGGTTTCCAGTCATGAAGTTTCATATCATATCTTTTTGAGATTGATTTGCCATAGAAAACTTTGCAAAGATGATTCTTGTAATTGACTCAACGTATCTTGGTATGAATGCGAGAAAGCAAATGATTTGATGATCAGAGCATGTCTTAAAGGAATTTAGACAGGTAGTAGATTCATGGTGTTAATTAGAGGATGCATAAATGTTTTGTCTTCTTTAAAGGGTTGACTTTTTTCAGAGCATACAACATGAATAAGAGTTAGACAATCAAATACTTGATGTGAAGATATGATTATCAGCGGTAAACGATCACTTGCTTGTCAAACTTATTAGAGGTAGACAAATAGAGCATAGTTGCGTTCAACAGAGGCAACTGAAACAAAACTATTATGTATTTCCAAAGTCAGCTGAACCAGAGCATTGCTTGCATTATCAGAGTCAACCAAAACAGAGTTTCGCTCCGTCACTTGAGGCATTTGTCAAAGCGCTTTCACCAAACTTAAGAAAATAGAGCGAAGTAAAGTCTTGTTCTCCCTTTGTCTTAGTCCAATCATAAAATGATATGAAATAAGAACCTATATCATTCACTTGATATGAGATTTGCACACTTAATCAAAATATTAGTGCATTAAATTGTTCTCACAAACTAATTTTGTTATTATCAAAACAAATAAGAGTCATAATTTTTCAAACCAACTTGATTCTAAAAGTAACAATAACAAAAAAAATGTTGGAGATGATGCCTAATCAATAAAGAGCTTATGAAAGGATGGAACAAATTATTCAAAATAGACTGAACCGCAATTGTTGTCTACCATCGCCAATAGATTAACTAGCCTTGGATGGTGATAAGATTATGACGATGATTTAATGAGTTATTTTTTTATTCTTGCATTTTAATTATCTGCAAGTCTGTACAAATATTTGGATATGAATTTTAATTTTATCATGCTAGATATATGAATGATTTTATTGTTTTGCCATTAATAAATAACTTTATTTTACTATAAAAGATTTAGATAATTTAATTTGTATTCATTTAAATTCATTGCATATTGTTGGAATAAAGAACTGTGATAAGCACAGTCCAAATGCAGCAAAATAGGAAGGCAGAGGAAGAAGGAATTGAGATAAAATTCTGATTACATTTCCATGCTACAAAGCTATTGTTTTTATATGAGTTACAAAATTGCTTTTAAAGCAAGTTATCTATAACAATAACTAACTAACCAATTTTTAACTAACTCTCAATTAGTTTGTAACATAACAGTTTATGAATTAAATTTCAACACTTCCCCTTAATTCATAGTTGTTGAACATTTATAACACCAAGCTTCTTTCTCAAAAACTCAAATCGGTCAAGTTTTAAAGCCTTTGTAAAACCATCTGCTAATTGCACTTAAGTTGGGCAATATTGTGCTTCAATCATTCCACTGTTCACCTGCTCCCTAATGAAATGGAACCTTGTATCGATATGTTTACTTCTGCCATGTGAGATCGGGTTCTTTGCAAGGCTAGTGGCTGACTTGTTATCAATTCTGAGTATCAAAGGCTTCATCACTTCACACCTTAGTTCATTCATTACTGCATCCAGCCATACTGCTTGACAGGTTGCAAGTGTTCCTGCAATATATTCTGCCTCACACGATGATAGTGCAGTCACTGGTTGCTTCTTCGTACACCATGATATGGCTACTTCATTGAACTTAAAGACATAGCCAGATGTACTCCTTCTATCTGTGATATCTCCACACCAATCACTATCTGAGTATCCAATGAGTTCACTTCTTTCACCTTTTCTTCCATTCAGGAATAGCAGACCAAACTCCTTTGTGCCTTTTATATACCTAAGTATCCTTTTAGCAGCTATCAAGTGAGTCTTCCTTGGATCATGCATGAATCTGCTAATCACACTTACTGAGTAGCAGATGTCAGGCCGGCTGTTGCATAGATACCTCAGTGAGCCAACCATTTTTCTGAACAGTGTTGGATCAATTCTTTCTTCCTCACTGCACTCATCAATTTTTGAATTTGTTTCTGATGGATTTGAAATTGAATTGCAGCTATTCATTTCAAATTTCTCAAGCAGCTCACCTATATACTTTTGCTGGTGCATAACCATTCCTGTTTTTATCTTCATAAATTCCATGCCTAAGAAGAATGAAAGCTCACCTAGATCAGTCATTTCGAATTCAGACTTCAGCTTGTTTTTCACCTATTCAATCTCTGATGTTTTGCTTCCAGTAATGAGCAAATCGTCCATATATAGGCAGATTATCATGGTTTCTTCTTCACTTGAATTCTACTCATATACTCCAAACTCTGTTGAACACTTTTTGAAGCCTATTTGAAGCCTATTTGAATCAAAAACTGATCAATCCTCTTGTTCTAGGCTCTAGGGGCCTGCTTCAAGACATACAAAGCCTTATGGAGTCTATATACCATATTTTCTTTGCCTTGTATTTCAAAACCAGCAGGCTGTGACACAAACACAACCTCTTCAAGTGGACCATTTAAAAATGCTGATTTTACATCTAAGTTGTAGAGTGACCATCTTCTCTTGCAAGCTAGAGCTACTACTAGTCTTACAGTTTCAAGCCTTGCAACTGGAGAAAACACTTCATTGTAATCAATACCATGTTTTTGTAAGAAACCTATGGCCACCAACCTGGCCTTGTGCTTTGAAATTTTTCCATCAGGATTTAATTTCAGTTTGAAAACCCACTTTACATCAATTTTCTTTTTCTGATCTGGCAGATTTACTAGTTCCCAGGTGTGATTTTTCTCAATTGATTGGAGTTCTTCCATCATAGCTTTCTTCCATACCTCTATCTTCAGTGCCTCTTTATAATTGAGAGGTTCAGCATCTTCTAATAATGCAAAGTGAATGATATCACCATCATTTAATGCATTATCAGAAATCAATTCACAATTATTAAGCCTGCTTGGAGCTTGTTTAACTCTTTGAGGTCTCACAATTGCTTCCACTTCTTCTGGTTCATCTCCATCATTATTGTTTACTTCTGCATTATCTGATTCATCACTTGAGTCAGGATAAATGCAGCTTTGATGATTTTCTCTACTATATATTGGTTCCTCTTCCCATTTCCATTTCTCAGTCTCATTCACAATCACATCCCTACTAACATGTACCTCTTGAGTTATAGGATTATAAAGCTTATAGGTGCTTGTAGGATGATAGCCTATAAGTATCATGATTTCACACTTATCCTCTAGCTTGCTTCTCCTAACATCTGGTACATGTTTATAGCACAAGGAGCCAAAAACTTTGAAATGCTTCACACCAGGCTTCCTTCCACACCATGCTTCCTCTGGTACCTTTGAATTTAGCTTCTTTGTAGGACATTTATTCAGAATGTATGCAGCTGTAGTGACTGCTTCTCCCCAAAACTTGTGTGGTAAGTTTTTTTGCTTGATCACACTTCTTGCCATATTTAGTAGTGTCCTATTCCTTCTCTCAACAAGTCCATTATGTTGAGGTGTATATAGAGCTGTCACTTCATGCGCAATGCCTTGATTGACACAAAAATCTTCAAATTCTTTTGAGGTGTACTCTCCTCTACCATCAGTTCTCAAGATTTTAATGGATTTGTCACTTTCTTTTTCTATTAAGACTTTGAATTTCTTGAAAACCTCTAAAGCCTCACTCTTAACCTTGATTGTATACAGCCATATCATTCACGTACATTCATCCAAAAATGTGATAAAGTATTTGCTTTCCCCCAATGAAGATACTTCAAAAGGACCACATATATCAGAGTAAACTACTTGCAGTGCTACACTAGCTCTTTTAGATGCTTCAAGACCAAATGAGCATCTACTTTGCTTACTTTTCACACATACTTCACAAATGGCTTTTTTGCCATTCAGTTTTGGCAGGCCATACACCAGTCCTTTAGCATTCAAATCACTAAGACTTCTAAAATTTAAGTGACCATACCTCTTGTGCCATAAGTGTTCAACATTTTCACTCCCTGCTGCAAATAGGCACATCATTCTTTCAATTGAGATGTTGCATCTGTATGTTCTATTCTTTGACATGTTTGATTTGAGCACCAAGTTCTTCTTTTCATCAAACAACTTCAAGGCGTCACCATTCACAGTTACTGAGAATCCCTTCTCCACTAGTTGGCCAATGCTCAAGAGATTACACTTCATCTCAGGAACATACATTACATCTTCAATAATGATTCTTTTGCCCCATTGCTTCTGATCACTATGTTTCCACTACCTTCAGCAACAAGGTTTCTATTGTCAGCCAGCTTGATGCTTGTTTTCTTGCTAGTATCAAAGCTCGTCAACCACTCTCTATGTGATGCCATGTGGTTTGAGCATCCAGAGTTAAGAAACCACTCTTCATTCTTAATCGTCTCATCACTGGTAGTAGCCATCATCAACATTATGCTTGAATCATCTCCATGAGCCAAATTTTCTTCTTCATCAATCTTTTGATCTTTCTTGAACCAACATTCATCAGAAAAGTGCCAATGCTTCTCACAATTGAAGCATTGTACCTTACTTTTTGTCAAATTCCCTCATCTTGTTCTGACTTCTGCCAAAACCTCCTCTTCTTGAAGATTCAACTTTGTCTTGAATCTTATTCTTTCCACTGTTGGACCAATTTGCTTTGCTTTTTCCCTTCTTCTTGAAATCTTTATGATTTTCCTCCTTCTTGGAAGTTTGAACTTGAAATGCTTGTTGTACTGATCTTTCAGAACTTCTATCAAGCACCAGCAGCTCATGTGCTTCCAGTGAATTTTGCAGCTTTTCAATTTTCATAGTTTTCACATCATTTGCTTCTTGAATAGCTACAACTATGAAATCAAACTTTGGACTTAAAGATCTCATCACCTTTTCTACTACCATCTGATCTGTAATGTTCTCCCCACAAGTTCTCATATGGTTGACAATGGCTGTTAATTTTGAGAAGTAATCACTTACTTTTTGATCTGCTTCCATCTACATCATCTCATATTTTCTTCTATAGGATTGTAGCTTCACTTGCTTCACCTTTTCTCCACCAGTGTGATAGTTTTCTAAGATGTTCCATGCTTCTTTGGATCTTGTTGCGTTAGAAATCTTCTCAAAATGCTGATTGTCAACATTCTGTTGAATGTAGAACAAAGCTTTGCAGTCTTTCTTCTTGGCTTCCTTGAATGCAGTCCTTTGTGCATTAGTTGGATTCCCCACCAAATCTTCATAGCCTTCATGCACAATTTCACTTACTTCTTGTGCTCCAAATAAAGATTTCATCAAGGCACTCCATCGAACCCAATTCTTGCCATCAAGAACCAGAATATTTGATCCAAAACCATTGCTATTCATCTTGCCTATCCAGAATTTTATCACTCAATGTCTCTCTTTATTGTTCCCTCACTTTTTCACTCGTGTTTCCCTTGATTGTTACTAGCTCTAGATACCAATTGTTGGAATAAAGAACTGTGATAAGCACAGTCCAAACGCAACAAAACAAGAAGGCAGAAGAAGAAGGAATTGAGATAAAATTATGATTACATTTCCATGCTACAAAGCTATTGTTTTTATATGAGTTACAAAATTGCTTTTGAAGCAAGTTATCTATAACAATAACTAACTAACCAATTTGTAACTAACTCTCAATTAGTTTATAACATAACAATTTATGAATTAAATTTCAACACATATTTACTATTTATTTTGCAATTTATTTAAATTAATTTTAAAATGATTCATTTTGTTATATTTATTTCATATTAAAAAATTCATAATTATATTAGTTTTAAACATATTTTTTTACTGCACACTATTTTAAAATATTTTTTATAGACAATTTTTTTGAAGATATTGTACTTCGCAAATTTTCTATAAAAATCAACTCAAACTGATAATAGTTGCTCAGAAAAAGTTGTTCCAGTTTTGTGAGAATATTGTTCTTTGAAAATTATTTCCTAGGATATATTTTCTTCATAAAATATTTGCAATCATACACACTTTTCAGGAATTTTTGTTCCTTACAAATTAACTATTTTTTAGTGGTGAATTATGACAATAGATAATAATATTACTAACCATAAATATGTTTTTGTAATTTTCATTCATTTAGAGGCTATATATAATTAAAACGTTTTACACATTCAAAGACTATAACACCTGTATATTGTAGAATTATCTCAATAAAATGTCTCTAATATTTTAAATTTTGATAATATTTTTTAGAAGGAAAAAAAATTAATTTCAAAATTTGCATTTATTTCTCATATCGATATTGTCAACAAAAAAAAGTTCTCATCAATATAATGATATATACATCACATCTAAAAATCTAAAAAGGAAGTGATGCAGATGCTCCTAACACTAATTCGAGAATCACATGAACAGTGTCACATTATATGATATTTCTCATTCTCAATCTATCACACAGTAATGTAACCAAAAAGAAAATCTATCACACAATAATGAGTTAAGAAAAACACCAATATTATGCTTTTAAACAACACTACAAATGTGTTTTTTCCCCCACCCTTTAAATCTTGAATTGCTTATAACAAATCAAATTCATGATATATATTGAACAAAGGTTTAGAAAAGACACAATGTCTTTATCATGCAAACTCTAATAATTTCCTACCCTTTTCAAATGAATTTAAGACACATTTTTTCCCTTATAGCCACAACAACAAGGTCTAGAAAGTTATCCCTCTTTTATTGGCCACCTTTTAGTTATCAAAAGATTCTATTTTTTTCGAAAAGACAAAAGTTTGGTAAAATTTCACTATTATAGGCAAGTGATTCATAGCACCAAAAGATATGGTCTATTAATATTGTAGTTCAGTGTTTAAGAATTATCTGAAATTTTAATGTTGATTGTTGATATTCTTTGAAAGTAGAAGTTCACAATTTCTTGTCTTTACAGTTGAAAGAATGACTTGATTGATATAAGTTTAACGAGTTCATTTTTGAAGGACATATTCTTTTCCCTAGTGTTTATCTAACAAATATCAATCAAATTATTTTCTTAACCCTTTGAATGAGGAGTACCACATACTTCTACTTTCATAAGACAACGTCTCTTATCACTAAAATTTTAAACAATTTTCAAATATTTTTTCACAATAGACCACACAAGTTGTTGTGACTCTAGAATTTGCCTAGGGGCTTATGTGCATAAAAAAATTGCACCACTTAATTACTACCCTAATGAGAGTTTTCTTCAGGTGCTACTAACTTAATTACTACCACTTAATTTAAGTGGTGCTGACGGAAAATCTAGAAATAATATTGTGTGTGATTGCTTCTAGAGAGTACTAATTGGCCTTAGTAAAACATTTACAAAATTATTAGTAAGGTTTAGTTTAATCGGTAAAAAGAGGGAGTTGTTAGAGCTTAATACTATATTTTTTTGAATTTAAATTTGAAATTCTACAATTAGAGCTTAATACTATTTTTTGAATTTAAATTTGAAATTCTACAATTGTATGTAAGTATGTTTTTTT